>SKCR01004879.1:0-84839 GCA_019454045.1 Zanthoxylum bungeanum | reverse complement strand
TGAAGGAATTGAAGACGAGCAAGGCTCTGACTTCAAATATGTTTGTCATAATTATGTTCACTACTAGTATCAAAATTAGATTTAAATACTTAGTGTGGTACATAATATGTATTGATGTTTAAAATCTGTTTTGAACAGGATACTGACTTCAATAGAGATTAATCTGAGAATCGGAACGGGACGAAAGTCGCTGTTTACCGTAGATACCTAAGTTTAGGAACTACCCTTTGGGTATTTACGTAAATTAGGAAACTGTTTTAATGTAACTAGTTTGACTAGGAACATTATCTTTATATCAGTGTTTAATCCGCGCGGATTGAACCTTATATTTTAGAACACTAAAGTGTTTTATTATATAAAGATGATATTAAGATAAACAAATTAGATGTGAACAACAGAATTTATATTTAGAATATAAATAAATTTCACACGTATATCATGATAAACAAATAGCTCGAACTGATTTGATCAGGGAGAAACTTAAAAGTGGCAATGTTGTCTGGGACACATTAAACAAGACTCGTATATCCGCACTTTTGCAGAGTGGGTATTATGACATATTTGATTCCAATCAAATAAAGTCTACGAATCTAGTTTATCGGGTAAAGTGCCTAAAACACTATTTACTTGGTAAAAGTGTAAATGCCACCGATCTGTTAGCCCTAATTCATAGTGAAGTTAGTGGGCCCATGTCTAGCTAGGCTAGATGTGGATATTTCGTGACCTATACGGATGTGGCAATCGCGTAATGGTTATGTGTTTCTTTTGAAGAACACAAATAGGAAACTTTTATAGTTTCGACACGAAATAGACAAACAAATCAGCTATAGTATTAAACCGTTACGGTAAGACCATAATGGAAATTACTTAAGCAATAAGTTTCTAAAATACTTGAAAGAGTAAAGTATTCTTTCAAAAGAGGATTCCTCCCGGAACACGTCAATTTGACGGTGTGTCCGAACCGAGTAACCGAATTTTGTTAGACATGATTAGGTTAATCATGAGTCGCTCTGAGCTACCATTTCCTTCAACGGATACGCATAAACAGTGCAGAACTTATTTAGAATAAGGTTCCATTAAAATCTGTTTGACAGATAACATATTAGATATGAACGGGAAAGAAACCGGGTTTCACATTCCTGTTAAATTTGGGAATGCTAGGCATATGTTTGGATGATACCAAACGAAAACCCAAATTGGATAAGTGCCAATTGTAGGATATCCTAGGGATACCAAAGTATTGTACTTTTACAACTCACTTGAGAACAATTGGATTGTTGCTCACCTTGCAGTTTTCCTGAGAGGATACCGATATGCAGTGGTAATTGGAGGATAGTAAAACTCGATGAAAAATCAGAGTAATACTATTCCAGGCATCGAATCCTTAATGGAACACAAATAGTTCATCAATGATGTAACTATTACCATTAATCTTCGAATACACAAGAACCGCGTGAGTCGGAGAGATTCAGAAAACAACCTGGGGTATGGTTTCTGATCTCACCTCGTAAAGATGTCAATCTTTTGAGGTATACCAACTGACTACGTATGAGGAAGTGATACAAGGTATCGACTCCCTATTATGGAAAAGTGCCATGAGTCCGAAATGGATTCCATTTATGTCAACAAGTTTGGATACTAGTTGATGTACCGCAAGGCATTGTGCCTACTGGTACTTTATAAGTCTTCAAGGAAGACATACATTGATGGCAACATACCAACATGTAAAGCTAGGCTTTTAACGAAAAGGTATCGTTATCAACATTGTGTTGATTTCGATTCAACCTTTTACCTGTTGCCACGGTAAATCCATTTGGATAATGCTTGCTAAAGATGCATGTTTCATTTATGAAATATGACAGCTGGACGGAAAATCGCTTTCCTGAAAAGGAAACCTTTTGGAGGATGTTTAAAACATCCTGACGGTTTTGTCGTACAAAAACTAGCAAACAAGGTTTGCAGGTTAATCAATCCATGTTTGGATTGAAGCAAACATTGGTTCTAGGAATTATCGTTTTGATGTAATCATAATAGTATATGATTTGATTCAAAATGAAAAGATTCTTGTGTATATAAGAGGGTTAGTGGGAGCGCACTGACAGTGGCTGTCCTATAAAATAATGATAATACGTCATTTCTTGGAAATGATATTCCCATAAAATAACTATCGGCGAAAGCTTGGCTTTCGAGAAAACTCTCCGAGAAAATCGTACATTGAAAAATGTACGCTACCTGGTGTCTCATACGCTTTGAGCATATGGATTCACAAACAGGCCAATCCAAGTGATAGTCACTGGATTGATGTTAAGAACATCCGGTAGTATCTTAGAGAACTAAGGATGTTGTCTTAGTCCATGGAGATGGAGAACTTGAAGTGACTGGGATCACTGTAGCAAGTTTCCTAAACCGATAAAATGACTAAAAGTCGCAAACGGTACTATACAGTAGAATAACGATACAGTGAGCTGGAAATCTTCCAAGCAAGATACTGTTACCGAATAAACAACAATTACAGGTTAATTGCTGCAGCTGAGGTGGCAATAGAAGCCTTCTGGGTCAATAAACAAATCTAATTAGATTAGATATAGTTCTGTGTTAGCAGCTGAGCTAGGCGTCAGCACAAGCTAAAGAATTAATGGTCTCATCAACGATCCAGATACATACTTCGACTATTCATTTGATTCATTCGGATCATACATCGTGGCGATGTGATGATTGAATAAATCGTATCAGATGATAATCACATAAATCCACTGACGAAAACTTTCCTCAGCAATTTGAGCCAACCGTATATAGTTCGGGTGTCAAGCACTCGAGTGACTGGCTATAGGCCAAGTGGTAGATTGTTGGACAATTATGACCCATAGCGTCACTATTTGTATAGATCACGGTGTTGTTGTACTAATTAACTATGTGACAAAGGAGATTGCACTCTTATCATTTGTGATTAGATCACCTAGATGTATAAATGATTGGAGGTCCATATGATTTGTTCCTGGACTGAGAATGATATGAGACAGTATCAGTCCACGAAGGATAAATCATTAAATATCCCTAGTCAGAGTATTATCGAGATTGGACATCGATAAATACGTAAAATACGTGCGCGTTGTGAGGGCACAACATCATAGTTCTCATATATTTGGTATAGGATACTCATGCAAGTGTAATAGGAGGTTGTGTTTTACCGATGGTACGGGAAACAGCTTCGCTCTGGATCAGACCCCCTCAGAATTCCATTGGTAGTATGACTATGTATCTATGGAAATCCGAAATCAGGGTAGGTGTATTTGGTCTTAACCTGAGACTTGCACCGCTAATACATACGACAATCAATATGCTTTGGTTGAGGTCGTCCAGGGCTTTAACCGGTTCTGTGTATGCCAATGCTGGGTATATTGAGAATCGTAGTGTGTTAGGTGTGATGTCAAGACGGAAGTGTCACTCCAGTCATATGGAGATGATGCTCACATAGGATACGGTACTGGTTCTCTAAAGTACTGCAGTCATCGGGATAATATGACTAGGTTATAGTTATCCGATATAGAGACTAGTTACCAGACATCCGACATGAGCTTCGTACGGAGCAGACACAATTCCAGCCCCAGGCCTAGCACGTGATCATCCGATACTGGATCGAAATACGCAATACCACGTATACTACGCCTGATATAGATCATTTATTCCTGTAAGCATGTTTCTGGAGAATTGGGTAGGCATGGCGCTTTTCTAAAAGCCAACCTTGTCTTGTGAATCAGTGTAAACGTAGTACGGGGTACTTACGTGTTCGGATAGTCCGACGACCCGATTTACTGCCAACATATCCGAGATCTCATGGGTCGCTCCCCGAAGATTCACCGATGACGTATGACTCGCACTTTAATTAATCTAGGAATAATTTAATGAGAGAGAAAACTAATCTTGGATTAATTACAGAGATATTTTATCTGGGATAAAATATCATTTAAAGAGAGAATGATTAATTTGAATTAATCGGTAAATTAATATATTTGATATATTAAACGAATTGGATTTCGACGCGGAATTAAAATTAGATTTTAATTCGGGCGAACGAATTAATTTAGAATTAATTCGTTAGCGACGTGAATTGTGATTTCGCTGGGCGTAATCATTTAATTACGATGCAACGGAAAATTTGTTAATTTGGAATTAGCGAACCCGAGCCCGGAATTATTTGCAGCGCATTCGCATTTTGAATTCGAGTGCGGCACGCAAGTAAATCAATCGTCAAATCGTAAGTCACATCAAGCGTCAAATCACATGTCACTTTGAGTGATGTGACATTTGATTGATTGATGTGAGTTGATGTGAGGTGATTGAAAGGCATTAAATCCTTTGCCTTTTTGAAATTGAAAAAGGTAAATGGTTTATTATTTTTTGAAAATATAAATAAACCTTTTACATTTTTTCTTTTCCACTCTCTCTCTTCATTTTCGGTATTAGGCTTTTGGAGCCAAAACTCTCTCTCTTTCCTTCCTCTCTTCTTCTTCACGTTTCTTCACTGGTTTTGTAGCAAAACCGTGAGTCCAAAAGGAGAAAGACTTTATTTTGTTGCAAGATCAAGGTGCTAGCACACTCTGGGCCGCCTCTACTCTTTTATCTTAGGAGCTAAGGGAAAGACTAAGGTAAAAGGTTCAATGGTCATCTGAGTTATTATAGACAAATGAGCAAATAGAGCAAATATCCGAATGCGCTCTTTTAGTAATATGCTCGGATGCACGAGAACATATCCCCCCTACGAGGGCTGCCTTTCCCTCTACTTTCCACGTGAGCATGAAATTTTGACACAAGCTTGGAGCTTCAAAGGACATCAATGGCCATATCTTGGAGGAGCCAAATGGTGGACTGCCGTGAGACCCACTGCCACTGCCGAGCATGGAGAGGGTTGTTCGCACTTCATCTTCGTTGCATCTCAACCGATCAATGTGAGTTATTCCGCACCTCCTTTGATGTGTATTCAACTTGTTTTATGCTTGATTTATGATCCTTGGGACTTGATTAAACCCAAAAATAGGCCTGAGACTTAATTTAAGAAATGTCCAACAATAATTCTTTGTGGCCAACAGAAAGGAGAGCATGATTCAACGAATCGCAGGAATTTATGAAGTTGGAGCCAACATAGCAATGAATGCCAAGCTGGATCAGATATGCAAATTCATGGAAACTCTTAACATGAAGGTTAATGCTGGATCCACAAGTTCTCCATATGGCGGAGCACCAGAGGCAGAATCATACAACCAACATGATGAGACGGTGAATTATGTCAACAATTTCAACAAACAGGGGAACAATCCATATTCCAACACCTATAACCCAGGGTGGAGGAATCATCCCAATTTCGCATGGAGCAACAATTTAGGGCAAATGAACAATCCACCACCCGGATTCCAATAGCAAAATAAAGGCCAGGAGTATGAAAAAGAACCAGGAATAACAGAAGTGCTGGCTCACTTGAAAAAGCTAGAAGCAAAATACGACTCTCGAGCAGCATCATATGATGCTATGTTTCAATCCCAAGCATCATTAATTCAAAGCCAGACAACATCTTTGAAGGCACTGGAGAATCAAATGGGATAACTGGCCAATGCTCAGAGTCACAGACCGCAAGGAAACCTTCCTAGCAACACAGAACCAAATCCAAGGAACATAGGGAAGGAGCAATGTCATGCCATCACTTTGAAAAGCGATACTGAAATCAACAAAAATGTTGGAATCAATGCATCCACAGAGGAAGTTCCAAAAGAAAGCAGCGAAGCTAAACCGCAGATGGAGGAAAAATAGGCAAAAGAAAATGATCGAGAAAGATTCACTCCACCTCCACATTTTCCATAGGATCTCCAGAAAAACAAACTGGATAAACAATTTGCTCGATTCCTGGAGATCTTCAAAAAACTGCATAGCAACATTCCATTTGCAAAAGCATTGGAACAAATGCCCAGCTATGTGCAATTCATGAAAGATATTTTTTCACGAAAGCGGAGATTGGGAGACTACGAGACAGTAGCATTGACAGAAGAATGCAGCGCCATCATTCAGAGGAAGTTTCCCCCAAAATTGAAAGATCCTGGCAGTGTCACCCTCCCTTACATCATAGGAGAACATAACTTCGGTAAGGCTCTATGTGATTTAGGTGTTAGTGTTAACTTGATGCCTTTTTCCATTTACAGGAAACTACAAATTGAAGAAGCAATGTCCACCTCAGTCTCTCTGCAACTTGCTGATAGTTCGCTCACATTTTTGAGAGGTGTAGTTGAAGATGTGCTGGTCAAAGTCGACAAACTCATTCTCCCAGCAGACTTTATTATCCTTGACATGGAGGAAGACGAAGATGTGCCCATCATCCTTGGGAGACCATTCTTGGCTACCGGTCAAACCATTATTGATGTTCAAAAAGGTGAACTAACAATGAGGGTACATGTCCAAGATGTAAAATCCAATATATTTTGAAGCCATGGAATTCCCGAATGATGAAAATAATGAGGAATGTTTCAGACTTGATGTGAGAGATAGTATCATCCAGAACCCAAATGAAAAGCAAAGTTCAACCGACAAACTTAAAGTATGTCAACTACCTGAAGATAAAGCGTACTGCACACTGAACAAGTTAAATCTTGAACTATAAGAAAATGAAGAGAAAAGACTCCACCAACTCAACGAATTGGAGGAATTCCACATACAGCCTTTCGAGAATGCCAAACTGTACAAAGAAAAGGCCAAGAAGAGACATGATGAGAAGTTAGTGTGCATGCAACTGAAACCGGGGCAGCGGGTAGTGTTCAGCAAATCAAGGTTGAAATTTTTCCCAGGAATGTTAAAATCACGGTGGTCAGATCCATTCTTAATCACTCAAGTTTTACCAGATAGAACCGTTGAGTTACATGATACAAATTCTAATGAAACATTCAAGGTTAAAAGTAAGCATGTGAAACACTACTGGGGAGAATCATTGGAGCGAAAAAAGAAAGTGTCACACTTTCAGATCCAGCCTAACATTCAGGCAGTCATGTCTAGCTCACGACGTCGTTAAATTAGAGCTGGCAGGGAGGCAACCCATGTAAATTGTATATATATTCAGATTTGGTGTGTTTTATTTTTTGTGTGTTAATTTTTGTAGGTAAAGTCACATTTCAGGATGGAAGACGTTCTCGCAAATCTTCACAAGCAATTTCCTTCTCTCCCTAAAAACTCTCTGATGAAAGTCTACAAAGCTCACTTGGAACGAATGAGACTTCTGATGATAAAAGGTATTCCTAATGACATTCGTTGGATTATAGAAGCACGTGTCCGATTGGCAGGTGAGTCCTCTGACTCTTTTATGTCATATCTGCCTGGTTTAGGAAGAAACACCTATGCTAAAAAGAGAAAAGCTAAAAGAATGGGTGTTGCTATAAATGTGCACGCATGACATGTAATACTCGTTTTTGTTCTTTAGGAATGGTGTCTGATAACCTTGAAGATAAAATTAAATTCATTAGGGATGGCTTGAGTAAGGAGTCTTTGGATGACATATCATTGATTCTTGAGATGCATCCCAGTGGATTTGTGCATCACGCAATTCATATGTTACATGCATAATTCCAAAAAGAAAGACAATATTTAAGTCTCAGAAATCTGACTCTAAAAGACCTTGTTTGCCAATTTATAAGAAAATTGAATGGGAAGCTTGTCACTGATGCGTAGACGTCATTCAAGCTGTTACTTCTTGTAAATATTATTACTCTTTGTATTTATCTAATAATTGTTATTTGTTTTGTTATTTTCTTTTATTTTCTCCGAAAGATCCAGACTTTTTGACTTTCATGATATATTTTACTGTTTAGCTAATAATTGTCATTTGACAGGTACTAGTGCTATTATTACTCACCCTTTTTCAGGTTCTATAAATTCAACTCATCATTCACTCATGAAGGCATCCAGACTTGAGAAAAAATAATGATAAAAAAATGGAAGCAACTTCAAGAAGACGAGTTGTAAACATTTGTGTGTTTTGCGGTACTAATGTTGGTTCTAAACCAGAATTCGTAACGGCAGCACATGAATTAGGTACGATGGAGGGAATTTTTACAGTACTATCTTGGGCGAACCTGACCATACACCAGAAACCGATTGGACTGTTTAACGTTGATGGATTTTATGATTTTCTTTGTGTGTTTCTTGATGATGCCCTGAGAAATGGGTTCGTATCAAAACCTGTAAAAGAAATCCTATTCACTGTCAAAACTGCCAATGATTTATTTGACCAAATTTTAGCCTTTGAACCACAAGTTGACCCTATCATTTCCAAGATAAACTGGTCTGATAATGATCGTGGTAAGAAGTGTCGGATAAATCTAGATCTTAACCTTTAATTTTCTTTTTAGATGTAGAATTTCAGCTAACCAGGTACTGTTACTATCTTCTTCTATTTTTTAAGACATTGGGGATAATGTCTCATTTAGGTTTGGGGGAGGGGAATAGTTGACTAGTATCTTGTTTTTATTTTTCGATTTTTAGTCAAAAATTTTCAAAAAATTCAAAAAAAAATTAAAATATTTTTAGAAAAAATTAAAAATATTTTGTGTTTTTAACTTGACTAATCATGTGAAATTGGTGTGAGGTAGCTGTGTAAGGAATTTCCACTCCTGAGACGTATCTCAACCTATTTCGTAACAAGTTAATTTTTGTTTATTTCCTTTTGAATTATTTAATTTGTGAATTCTCCATAATACTGACTAAATTGGATCTTCATATACTGAGTTGACAGGTATTATCAACATGCATGGTAACATATGACCATGAGTTTTGTAAGTGAAAAGTTTGTAATAGCCAGAGCTCTAGTTTAATTGGGGGAAGCATCTAAAAAGCAATGGAAAAAAAGATATATGAAATCCGAGTAATTAAGTCTGTAGAAGTGTTTTAACACCTAGTGCCTTAAAGCCAACTGGCTTTGGAGTCACTGGCCCAAAGCTCGCTACATGGATTGAAGATATTGTAAAAAAAATTTAAAAAAAAATCCATTGCAAAAAAAAAATTGTGTGAATTCTGATATAACTTTAAGACAAAAATATTACTATCTTTTCAACTACAATTATGAATATTGTGGGTACAATGATTTAATACCTTGTTGGTTGTGTATATGAAGAGTGGTAAAAATAATCGAAGAATTTACTTATTTGGTAATTTATAAAGAAGAAAACAACTATTAACTTGGATAAGACGTTACACTTGTTAGTCACTAACTTGTTTATTCTATTTTCTCTCTATCTTTTTTCTTTTGCGTGCATTAGATTGACGTTTGTGGGTATCGTCACTGTAAGCCCTCACGAGACTACAACTCGTCCACTAGGGACACCTAGGGGTTTAAAGGCTTGTTGCATATGCTAAATGCAACCGTGATCCCTATGAAAGTGGCTTAGTTTAATTTTAATTGTTTACTGCATTTTATTTTGTTGTTTTGCTCGAGAACTAGCAAAATATTAGGTTTGGGGGGTGTGATGAGCGGAAAATATATCAATATTTACCGCTCTTTTTACTTAATATTTTGTATAGTTTCTTGAGTTTGATGAACGTTTTGATGTGTTTTAGTTTATTTTGCAGATAAAATAAAATCAAGATTATATAGAATCAATCAGGACAAAATGTGGAACAAATAAAGGCAAGAACTGGACTTGACATTTGGATTTTGGAGATTGGAAACTTGAAATGGCGTTCTAACGAAGTACAATTTCGGAAATTTGAACTTTGCGTAATTTTCGTATTTTGGCCATAACTTTCTACTCCGATATCAGATTGAGGTGATTCAAGTTCTAGATTAAATAAGACTCAAAGATCTATAATTTTGATGCGCATAATAATTTCGAATTCTGAAGTTTTCATGACGGAAATTGATAAAACGTTTGCAAGTGTGTTATGTGTAATTATTAAAGTCATTTTCAAAACAAAAAAAATAATAATAAAATAAAAAATGAAAATTGTCAAACTTCCACCAAACATGCTTATATGTTTCGTTGAGGATTTGGTTTCATGTTTGGTGCCATGTTTGGTGCCATGTTTGATGTCATGTTTGGTGCCATGTTTGGTGCCATGTTTGATGCCATATTTGGTGCCATGTTTGGTGGAGCAATTGGTGGAGAAATTGATGGAAGCCTATTATACTTTGTAAATTTTTCATGCTTTTTTTTGAGGAATTTCACCATGAAAACCTAGAGGAAAGTGTCTTGTATATTTATTTAAGTTTTCTAGTATTTTCTTTTTATTTAATTAATAAAATTTTGTGTGTTTTCATTTACAGCATGAGCAGGTAATCTCATTCTGCTGGGTGAAAAGGTGAGACTTTTAATATAAAAATTTGGATTATCTGGAATATTTATCATTCTCTTTACTTTATGTGTTCTATGTTGGATAATTATGACCCATAGCATCACTATTTGTACAGAACATGGTGTTGTTGTACAAATTAACTATGTGACAAAGGAAATTGCTCTTTTATCATTTGTAATTGGATTACCAAGATACATAAATGATAAAAGTCCATATGATTAGTTCCGAATTAATAAGATATGAGACAGTATTAATCCATTAAGGTTTAATCATTAATGGACATTGATAATGCGGAATAGACTAGTATTGCACTTGTGCGTGTTGTGGGAACATAACGACATAGTTCTCATATATTTAAGTATTGGATACTTATGCAAGTGTGATAGGAGGTTATGTTTACCGATGGTACGGAAACAGCTTCGCTCTGGATAGACCCCTCGGAATTCCATTGGTAGTATGACTATGTGTCTATGGAAGTCCTAATCAGGGTAGGTGTATTTGGTCTTAACCTGAGACTTGCATCGCTAATACTTGCGACAATCAGTATACTTTGGTTTTGGTCGCCCAGGGCTTTAACAGGTTCTGTGTACGCCTCTTCTGGGTATATTGAGAATCGTAGTGTATTGGGTGTGATGTCAAGATGTAAGTATCACTTCAGTCATATGGAGATGATGATCACGTAGGATACAGAACTAGTACTCTTAAGTACTGCAGTCATCGGGATAATATGACTAGGTCATGTTTATCTGATTATAGAGACTAGTTACCAGAGATCTGATATGTGCTTCGTACGGGGCAGACACAATTCCAGCCCCAGGCCTAGCACGTGACATCTGATACTGGATCGCAATACGCAATACTATGTATACTACGCCTGATACAGATTATATATTCCATTAAGAATATTTCTGGATAATTGGGTAGGCACGGTGCTTTGCTAGAAGCCAACCATGTCTCGTAAATCGGTAAAAACGTAGTACTAGATACATACGTGTTCGGATAGTCCGACGACCGGATTTACTGCCAACATATCCAGGGATCTCATGGGTCGCTTCCCGAAGATTCACCGATGACGTATGACTCGAACAAAATAAATCTGGGATTAATTAGATGAGAGAGAAAATTAATCTAGGATTAATTACGGAGAAATTTTATCTAGGATAAAATTCTATTTAAAGAGAGAGAACGATTAATTTGGAATTAATCGATAAAATAATATATTCGATATATTATACGAAATTAGATTTCGACGCGGAATTAAATTTGGATTTTAATTCGGGCGAATGAATTAATTTAGAATTAATTCGCAAGCGACGTGAATAGTAATTTTACTAGGCATAATTATTTAATTAAATTGATTTAATTACGTTGCAACGGAAAATTCATTAATTCAGAATTAGCGAACCCGAGCCCGGGATGTATTGCGGGCCCACTCAGATTTTGAATCTAGTGGGGCCCACAAGTCACATCACAACTCACATCACCTAGTCACTTTATGTTGATGGGTTTTGGTAGGTTGGTGATAACTTGTCCAACACACCAAATTTGTGTAAGAATTGAATGACTAATACCAAATATTTGGTATATCATTACTTGATTTTTGAAATCAACACACAACACACTCATCTCTCTTCTCTCCCTCACTCTCGGCATTGTGCCATTTTTCCTCTCAAAATCCTTGGCTTGGCCGAGACATATACAAGAATAAGGAAACAATTTGTTGCAAATTTTTCCAAGTGCTAGCACACTAAAGAGATCATTCAAAGGTTATAGGGAAACCAACCCTTGAGCTTGGAATCAACACTCAAAGCTTGGAGCTTGAAGATCAACAAAATGAGGGCTTGGCCGAACACATCAAGGAGCAAAATTTTGTTGTTCAACGCATCCACTTAGCCGATCAAAGTGAATATTTTCCGCTACTTTACTTTGTTGTATTCGCACATTTCATTGCTTAATTGATCTTGGTTTGACCTAGAAAACCCAACAATGGTATCAGAGCGGTTATTAAGCATGAAATTGAATTAGGGTTCTTAAACTTTAATTTGGGATTTTGTGATTTGAGCATGATTTCTTCAAATTGATGATTTGGTTGAGCTTGGATGATGTTAAATTAGATTTGTGCATCTTAGGAATTGAGAAATTGAATTGGATAAAAATTTCCCCAATTCCTTATGCTTGGCCGAATGTGATGAAACCCTAGCTCTTTGTGATTTTTGAATTTTAGACAATTGGATATGTTTAAAATGCATGGGATATATTAATTTGTGATTTAATTGGATTGAAATCAAAATTGATACAAAAATTCCCTAATTGCCGAGAGCTTAAGAGCATGTTGGGATTGATTTTGCTTCAATTTGTGTTGGAGATAAGTTGATTAATTAGAGCATGATTAATTATATACATTGGAATTTTTGGAAATGTTGATTTAAATAATTAATTATGGCTAATACACTTTAATTGATTAAATTATGATATTTGGAATATTGGAATTTAATTAGTTGGGCTAATTTGGAATTGGGCTAAAATGTTGTATTTGAGCTTAATGGATAGGTTGGGCCAAGTTTGGTTTAGGATAATTGGTTGGATCCAATTGGGCCTAAACCATTTCCATAAAGTCCAAATATAATTTAATTGGGCCTTTAAAATTTAATTGGGCCTAATGGGCCTAAATTGATTTTTGGAAAAGGTGATTCCTTATTGGGCTTTGGTTGCCAAAGTCCATGCCTTATAAATTAATTGAAAGCCCATTGGACTTTAATTAAATAGACATTGGATGTTAATTGGGCTTTGAGACCCGTTAAGATTAGATTTAGAATCTAAGTCGCAAAGGCTCATTAATAAAGTGTAATTATTTAATTTGGAATTAAATATATAATTAGTATTGAATAGGAATTAAATTGGATTTAATATTGTAGTTTGATATAATTCAAGAATTCGTACTTTGAGTACTTATTCTTAAAACGAGTTGGACTCGCGCAAATCAAATCGTTGTTTGAACATTGGATGCTCACTAATCAAAGATTAATTAATTGGATTAGATTGATTGATAACATGTTTTGTGTGAATACATGGATATGATGTATGAATAATGTATATCAGATGGATATTAGATGTGTGAGGGCAATTTTGGAAATTATTGTTAATTCGGAATTAGCAAACCCGAGCCCGGGATGTGTTGCGGGCCCACTCGGATTTTGAATCTAGTGGGGCCCACAAGTCACATCACAACTCACATCACATAGTCACTTTATGTTGATGGGTTTTGGTGGGTTGCTGATAACTTGTCCAACACACCAAATTTGTGTAAGAATTGAATGACTAATACCAAATATTTGGTATATCATTACTTGATTTTTGAAATCAACACACAACACACTCATCTCTCTTCTCTCCCTCACTCTTGGCATTGTGCCATTTTTCCTCTCAAAATTCTTGGCTTGGCCGAGACATATACAAGAATAAGGAAACAATTTGTTGTAAATTTTTCCAAGTGCTAGCACACTAAAGAGATCATTTAAAGGTGATAGGGATACCAACCCTTGAGCTTGGAATCAACACTCAAAGCTTGGAGCTTGAAGATCAACAAAAGGAGGGCTTGGCCGAACACATCAAGGAGCAAAATTTTGTTGTTCAACGCATCCACTTAGCCAATCAAAGTGAGTATTTTCCGCTACTTTACTTTGTTGTATTCGCACATTTCATTGCTTAATTGATCTTGGTTTGACCTAAAAAACCCAACAACATATACCTATCGGGCGGGGGTAGCCACAATTGGAACTTAATCCTAATGAATTCAGGTAACTTGGTTGACAAAGACATATGATTAATTGGGTTATTTGGGTGTTTGTATCTGACCATCAACAGAGGCTTTTGCATATTTTCGTGTCCCAGGTTAATAACCGATATATTGTACAAACATGAGATAACCACTTCATCTTTAAAAGATATTGGAAGGAGTCACAACCCTAGATAGTTTTATAATATTTATTTTACCTTTAATTCACTTTCATACTGTTTTAATTACTTGTCTTTAAGTTTAAAATCAATATCAATCCACAAACCAATCTATTAGGTACTTGTAAACATTTAACTTCATAAATTGATAACTAAGGTATTAAGTCCTCGTGGGATCGATACATTTTATATTACTTGAACGATATGTGCGCTTGTGTAACATAAGTGATTTCACCGATCAGGTTTCAGGTAGATCCGGTCACAATTCCGATTCGTAATCGAAATTGAATCGGAATCAAATCGAATGGATCCAATCGGTTCTGGTTCAAACCAGTTCCGGAACCAAAACCAAATCAATTTGTTTGGTTCGGTTATAGTTCGACCCTAACCGAACTGAACGGAATCAAGCGGTTCCATCGGTTCTTGTTCAAACTGTTGGAACCGCCCGATTCCAACGGTTATACGATTTCAATTCTCAATTTTTTTTCAATTTCTTTAATTCTCTCAATTTCAATTTTTCATATTTATTTAAATTTTAATTCTTCAAGATTAACAAAAAATGGCAAATTCATCTGAGAACATCATGTCCAAGAGAGCGACCAAAGTATCGGTACACGGATAAGAGAAGTTAAGTCTCGATCTTCCGATATTTTCAAAATTCATTTTCATTTAATCGAGACTGAAAAATGAAGGTTCAATATCAATATGCAACTATTGTGGTGTATCTTACAAATTTACTGGCGGCTATAACAATATGAACAAGCTTTTGGATAGACATCATGTCGCTGAAATTAAACTTAATATAACACAAACTCAAATGGGCAGGTACACTTCATCTAGTAGAGGTATGAGTTTTTTAGATTTATTTAAATATTCTGATGCTAAAAATATAGAAGAATTTGCTAAATTTACTTGTATGACACATCTTTTTTAAGTTTTGGTGAAAAAAAATATTTTACTAATTATGTTTGAAATGCTTTAAATCCTGCTGATTGTAAAATGACTAGGAATACAATAAAACGTCAAGTTTTTAAATTATACAAAGATGCTAAAATTATTCTAAATAAAATATTTAAAGATAATAATGGTCGTCTTTCTATTTGTTCTGATATTTGGAGTGATCATTGCAAAACACACTCATACATGTGTGTGACTTATCATTGGATTGATGCATCATGGAATATACAAAAATGATTTATTGCATTTAGAGTTTTTGATGAGCAACAGACTGCACAAAATATTTATAGAATGATTAAAATAATTTTTGATGAATATGGTTTATTAGATAAAATTTTAACAATTGGTTTTGACAATATATCTGCAAATACTGTATCAATTAGAGATTTCAAAGAAATATGACAACGAAATTTGGGGGGTCAATTTTTTCATTTTCGTTGCACATGTCATGTCTTTATTTTATGTGTTCAAGATGGTCTGAATTTGTTAGAACATATATCACATTGATCCTATTAAGATTGCACATAATTATATTTGGTCATATTCTCAATTTAGGAGAGAATTGGCCAAGTTTTATAAATTAAATGGTGTTAAATCTGTAAAATTTTCACGAGATGTTCCAACTTATTGGAATTCAACTTATTTTCTTTTAACTCCAAGTTTTTCAATATAAAGATGTATTATGTAGTTTTTTTTCCCCAATATGTTCAACATATAACATTTTTGCCTAGTCAATGGATATTTGTGAAATTTTTTTTAATGATGCTACTAATGTTTTTAGCGAAGTTTATTATCCTACAATAAATTTATTTATTGTTGAATGTTTGAATATTACTGGTACTCTATATGAGCATACTGAAAGTTCTGATGTTATGATATTGTTTTAATTGAAGCTATTGATTTTATGAAGAGGAAATTATTGATTTATTTTAAAGACATTTCATTGTTTTATCTTATTGCCATATTTTTTCATCGTAGATTTAAATTAGAATGTTTGAATATTGGCTTACAGACTTACTATACATAAAAATAATAGATAAAATAAAAATTGATTTAATAGATTTATTTAATGATTATGTTAGTAGATATAACTTGTAATCATTAGGACAATCTAGTAGCGAACCCGTAATACATTCAAGACTTGACGTATGTGATCGTTGGTTACTACAACGAAATAAAAAATATAGGGATAACACGACTAATAACCCAGAATTAGATAATTATTTATCTACCAATTCGAGTTTCCTCCTGAAAATTTAGTGTGTAAAAATTTTCAAGTACTTGACTCATGGAACCGACATCATAATATCTATCATGTTTTATCAATTATTGCTAAGGAGGTACTGACATCACATGTTTCAACCGTTGCAGTTGAACAAGCCTTCACCTTATGAGGTGATATTTTGAATGCGAGACGGTCTTCATTACATCCAAACACTTTAGAAGCAACAACATGTGTGGATGATTAGAACCGAGCTAATCTAATGCAATAATAAGATGCTCTTGATGACTTTGAAGACTTGTTTGACAATACGTGCAAGCGGAACGGGAGCTGAAAGATCAATAGACACAGATAATGATGATGATTGATGAGTAAATAATTAGAATGGGAAACCATCTTTAAAATGTAATGGAACTACGTAAGCTTTGATTCTTCTTACCCCTAGAGGATACATAGGCAACTTAAGTTTTTAAAATTTAAGTTCAAGCTCTTTTATTGTATTTTTAATTTAATATAATCTAAATTCAAATTAATAATTTTAAATAAATTTTTTAATTTCAATTTCATTTTTTTTAAAAATTATTATTAAAAATTAAAATTAAAAAAAAAAACCAGAACCGAACCGGAACCGTCTGGTTCAGTTTCGATTCCCGATTCAATAATCTAGTGGAACCGGAAACGAACCGGAATTATTTGATTCGGTTCAGGTTTGGCAAGTGTGAAACAAGAAACTGTTCGGTTCGGTTCGGTTCGGTTCCGGTTCGAAACCAAACCGAACCGTTGTTCGAGACTAGTCTCATGTATGGCCTATAATATTGTGAGCTGGACCTGTTGGAGAGAACATCTCAAGTACTCATCGTCTATTTCTATAAGCGGCCAATTGATTCTTCTGGTCTGCTGGAGGAGGCATTGGGCAAAGTTCTTGTTCTATTTTTACCCTACGGCTAAAAGATTGGCAAGTGATGAAATTGGCAGAATTTATATTGAATGTAATGGAGAGGGAGATTGCAAATTGGTTTATGGAGGCTGAAACAAGTCTAATCCTTGGTGATTTGGGTGACTTTGAATCAAGCTTGAAGTTTTTAAAACTTATTCCAAATTATGTAATTTTTGAGAGATTCTGTGATTCGGTTCCGGTTCCTCTTTTTGAGGAACTGAAAACGTTAGTTTCGGAACTGCGACCGGGCTTGATTGAGGGGAATGTGATTAAAGCATGTATCTAACGAATTATCATAATGGAAATTCAATCTAACTAACTAGAGATTTGAATATCTAATTTCAAAATAAACAATTGAAATTATATGTGATTCATATGGAGCATTATAGAGTTGGTTACTCCTTACCTATTTCTATGATGATATGTCAATTTGGGTTACAATTCGTTTATTCGTGTAATAAACAAATCAAATACGAATTTAAACTCAATGATTCGTTTATTCATGTAGGATTCGTTTTATTATTTTCTTTTACTATTTATTGTTATTTTTCAATTAAGATTCGAGTAGTTATGGCTAATTACCATAGAAAAATAATATTATCGATAATTAGTGAGCCTATTTTAGTAAATATATTAATTACGTATTTCATATGTATATATTTATGAAGAATTAATGTAAATAAATTATGATAATTTATGTCATTAAATAATATCATGACTAAATGAATATTCATATTCGATTCGCTTAGTAAACGAATCGAATACGAATTCTGATATTAAGATTTGTTTAGTAAACGAATTGAATACAAATTCATCACATTTTAATTCGATTCGTTTAGAATTTGATACAAATTCGATTCTCAATTCATTTTGTCATCCCCTAAGTGCTCTCTATTACAGTTTAGGATAATATATGTTTTAATGAGTATTATATTTTGGGAATGGTTCAACTGGAATATGGGCATATACTCTTTATAAAAACTATCTAATTTAAGTAGGGTGGAAAAATCTGGACCCGGACTCGGGTCCGGGTCAGGGTCAGGAAATGATATTCAATTCTCAGGTTCGGACCTGGAAAAATTATCCGGATCCGGACTCAGGTATACCTGATGTTGGTCCGGGTATCCAGATTCGAATCCGGGTCCCACATAAAAAAAAAAATTTTAATTTATCAAATAACATCATGAAAAATCCTATGTTATCATGAATTGAAATTCACTAAAATATACCCAAACTAAAATTCACTAAAATATAATTAAAATTAATTGGATCCATGTTAAAATTATCAATTAACTTCATAAAATATCCTAAATTATATTTGATGTTTTTTTTTAAAATTAATCAGATATGGGTATCTTAATCCGAAATTATGTGAATCTGGGTCCGGATCCGGATCCGTACAAGTCTTTATAATCAAGATCTGGATCCGCAAAAAATATATTGCGAACCCGGGTCTTTTCGAAATTCACTAAAATATACCAAAACTGAAATTCACTAAAATATAATTAAAATTAATCGGATCCATGTTAAAATTATCAATTAACTTCATAAAATATCATAAATTATATATATATATTTTTAAATTAATCGGATTTGGGGTATTTGAATTCGGAATTATGTGAACCTGGGTTTGGATCCGAATCCGTACAAGTGTTAAAATCAAAACCCGGATCCGTAAAAAATATATTGCGGACCCGTGTCCTTCCAAGTCTTTCAGATCCAAGTGGAATTGCCATCTATAAATTTAAGTGTGAAGTGAGGTGGTTTATATGAGAATTATAATGGCCAATTCTCCAAGAGCTCTTGAAAATTTGGAAAATTATTTAGGACAAAAATAAACACAATCCTAACACGAAAATTCATCCGAAAAAAATTGTGTGATCATAGTTACTGACGGTTGTAAAAAGAATTATAAAGGCCAATTCTCCAAGAGCTCTTGATGGTTGTATTTCGTTTTAGGGGTAATTCAGGAAAAATTACTCCTCGAAAAAACCTCCCGCAAATAAGGAATTTGTTTGGTTAATTGTGAACCAAAGCAAACTTGGCAAGTAAATCAGAAAACACAGATAAGACAAAGGGTTTAACATGTTCTGTGGAATGGATCCAACCTACGTCTACAGGAACAGAGAAAAAATAACTTTTACTACCACTTCGGGTCAGACATACCTCCTTATCTCTCATTTACACTAAGTTTTTTCTCTATTTTTATAAGTTGTGTAAATGCTACAAAGTGCTAGAAAATAATTAGCCAGCCAGAGAGATTTTTTATAACCAAAAAAAGATAACCCTTCCATCGGAGTCTTCAATCCCTTTATATAGTGCATCCAGATCCGCTATTACACCAATTTATGACGTCAGCCACGTTACCCTGTTATCATTGCCTAGCCTTATTTCCCCAATCACTCTACAAATAGTAGCTCTGTCGCCTAACACAATCACTCCATGCCATCTGAACCTCATTAATTCACCCTTTTCCGGTAACTGCTACACACTCTGGCCATGTGCCAACCTGTGTTCCAACAACTTACGCAGTTTCGTGTGTCAGTGGATAAGTCTGAGGCCTTCTTCCATCCCATCAGCAGTTAGCCTACTCCAATCTCATCAGCCCTTAGGAGGCTCTAATTTTCGTTTAGGGCTTACGTCGCCCTTATGTGAGCATAGTGCTATGACCCCGACCTATATCCCTAGGTCGGTGTACCAAAATAGAGGACGCTCTTCCTTGATCTTATTACCAGGTCGGGTTGGTAGAGATGTCATTACTTCCTTCACCTTCTCTTCAAAAGAGTCAAGCCAACATTAAGCTCATTAGCCGCTTTAGTTATGGGCATGTAAAAATATTGATAAATAGTTTCCCTTGATAAAAGTTTGAACTGCTATGATTTTCTTCTAGCTTGTATCTTCTAATGATCACATCCTTATGTTTCTTTGTTTCTGATAAAGCTTCCCCAGGTGTATGTGATCATGTCTCAGTTGGCTTACTCTAAATCTCACTTCCATTGTTACAAGCACAAAAAGTATCTCCTAATGACCTCGGGTCAGTCTTTATCTGCATTGATATTACCGAATTAGATTCTTCTCATCGGGTCGGTCTTCATTTGTGCCTTGGGCTCTGGTCCTCCGTTTTACTTCTCATCCTCATAAAGATCTTGGACTTTCATTTGCTAAGTGCCAAAAATACATTCTACCCCTCTTCAGGCTTCAGAGTTCCTCGAGGTTGAAAATAACCATCAATATTTTTCCCATAGTTCTTGATATCAAAGAGTTGGTGAGTTGATGTTGGGAACTATAAAAAAGATGGTGGTTCATTCTCATGCTGATGCTCAATCTTGAGCAAACCCAGAATCTCAAGTCTGCTCCACCTCATAACGGGAACCACAACTGCAAGTTTGATTTCTTCTTTTGAAGATCCATGTCAAGTTCACAAACCTGATCTAGCACTTCTGCTTTTGATCCATAATTT
This sequence comes from Zanthoxylum bungeanum, assembly GCA_019454045.1. Classification (NCBI taxonomy): domain Eukaryota; kingdom Viridiplantae; phylum Streptophyta; class Magnoliopsida; order Sapindales; family Rutaceae; genus Zanthoxylum; species Zanthoxylum bungeanum. The sequence continues at coordinate 63,989 of SKCR01004879.1, read as the reverse complement.
GGTCATTTCTTCCACGACTTTCTCAGACTGAAGAAGTTGACCTGAACTAATTCTAGCTAGTCCATCCCTTGACTTCACTTGAAGAACCTCATCTTATGCCACCTCAGGTTGATGCATGCTCTTTACATGCTGTGATCTCGGCAGGTAATGATTTGTAAAGACCTGCAAAATAAAAGCAAATCATGAGGGAAAACTCCCCTCATCGGGCTATCATCAGTAATATGGCATCGACGTGACGTAACCGAGCCCCAAGCCGATCTGAAAAAGAGGCATTGGGGGAAATACAAACCCCAAGATATCTAAGTCACTAAGCCGCAAGGGAATGATCGCTCCTTGCGCCAACACACAGTAATAGGGCCTCAGCGGGATGTAACACAGCCTCGAGCTTCTCTGACAAAGAGAGGCATTGGGAAAAGACCGATCTTAAGCCATCTAAATGTTGGGATGTATGCCCTAGAGCTTCATGTAATTTAAACGGCTTTATATGTTTTGAAATAAAATGATGCATTATTCATTTATCAAAGTGTTTGTTTAATTTTCTCATATTATAAATTATCTAGAATACCCTAGATTACTTATGTGCCTTCAGACTTAATGTATGAGTGTCGTACACCTTTGATTTACAAAGGTGAGGTTGGTGTAGCAGTCTCGACCAATAGCTACGTACTTTGGGGGCATGGTATGTTGTGTAGTTGGGAATATTTTACATGGATATGGAGTTCACTCCTTCTTGTGAGAAGTAGATGAGTATCTTCCTTAAGGATTGATTCGGTACTTGAACGGTTAGAGCGCTCAAGTCTTTCTATTACGAATGGAAAGATTAAAATTCATAATGGTTATGAATAAATCGTTCATTATAGAATTAATGGTACTTAAGGTATAAAGAATCAGAGGGGTATAACAGATATTATGACCCGACTCTAGTTACGAGATACTCGTGAAGGTTCAATTCGTATGTAGTGACTATATCGATGGACAACGACTTGGTTCGGCTTAATATATCATCTACGGCAATGAGAGTGCAACTTCGGGCTTTTAGTGGAATAACCCGAAGTTAATAATTAGAAATATTTAACTAAGAGTTTGATTGGTATTTCGAGATTATTGGAGCTCAGAACCGTAGGTCCATTTGGTCCCCGTGTTAGCTCGATCTACTATAGCAGATTTAGTGTAATTGGATAGTTTAATTATATACTCACAAATGTATAAATATTATTAATATGATTAATAATATTATTTTGTCACACTTAAAACTTTATATTAAAAGTTAATATATGGTTTTATTAAATATATGATGTTTAAATAAATGTATTAAATTATATAAGATATAATTTAATGTAAGGTCAAATTAGGAATTCCAAATTTATTTAATGTAAGGTTAAATTAGGAATTCCAATTTTTGGAAACCCTTGGCATTATTTTGGAAGTTAAACCTTTTAATGAGGTATTAACTTTTTATTTTTGTAACATATATTGACTTTATGGAAAGTTAATACAATTTTTACAAAATTAATGAAAATTACATGTTATGGCCGATTATCACACATGGAGAAATAAGAAGGGATTTGTTTTGTTTTAAAAACAAAATAACCTAAGTATAAAAGAAAAATTATTTTTTCTTTTTACCTAAATCCCTTTTTACAACCCTAGCCTCCGTCTTCATCTTCTTCTTCATTCTCTCAAAAGTTGAGAAAAACAAAAACAAAAGAAAAGAAGAAAACAAAACAAAACACAAGCGTGATTTAATTTCTAAATAGTTTAGGGATTTGTATTATGAGCCTTGCCCACACAAGTTTCCTTTGGTAATGAGATATAGTTCGGAAGACTATGTGGCGTCGAACAAATAATCATCTTCATCTTATTCTTGTATGTACTCAGCAGTGAGGCTTTATTTTGCTCACTATCGCCCCTTTACTTGGTGAAACAGAACTCGGTTTGGTTTCATTTTAATCCAGTTTTTTTGGGAATATTTTGTGGTGTTTTGGGGCTGTGTGTTAGACAATTATGACTCATAGCGTCACTATTTGTAAAAGACATTGTGGTTTTTGTACAAATTAATTATGTAGCAATGGAAATTGCATTTTATCATTTTGTAATTTGATTACTTAAATATATAAATGATAAAAGTCTCGATGATTAGTTCCGGATTATAAGATATGAGATAGTATCAATCCATAAAGGTTTAATCATTAAATATCCCTAGTCACAGTATTATCGAGACTGGACATCGATAATGCGGAATAGACTAGTATTGCAGTTATGCGTGTTATAGAAGCGTAACGGCATAGTTCTCATATATTTAAGTATTGGATACTTATGCAAGTGTGATAAGAGGTTGTGTTAACCGATGGTACGGAAACAGCTTCGCTCTGGATAGACCCCGCAGAATCCCATTGGTAGTATGACTATGTGTCTATGGGAATCCGCATCAGGGTAGGTGTATTTGGTCTTAACCTGAGACTTGTATCGCTAGTACTTGCGACAATCAATACGTTTTGGTTTTGGTCGTCCAGGACTTTAATAGAATCTGTGTACGCCTCTTCTGGGTTTATTGAGAATCGTAGTGTATTAGGTGTGATGTCAAGATGGAAGTATCATTTTAGTCATATGGAGATGATGATCACGCAGGGATACAGAACTGGTACTCTAAATGATTGCAACCATCGGGATAATATGACATGGTCATGATTATCCGATTAAAGAGACTAGTTGCTTGTAATTCAATATATGCTTCGTACGGGGCATACACTATTCCAGCCCCAAGCCTTGCATGTGACATTCGATACTGGATCGCAATACGCTATACTACGTATACTACGCCTGATATAGATTATATATTCCATTAAGAATATTTCTGGAGAATTGGGTAGGCACGGTGCTTTGCTAGAAGCCAACCATGTCTCGTAAATCGGTAAAAATATAGTACGAGGTACGTACGTGTTCGGATAGTCCGATGACCGGATTTACTGCCAACATATCCAGGGATCTCTTGGGTCGCTTCCCGAAGATTCACCGATGACGTATGATTCGAGCATAATTAATCTGGGATTAATTACGGAGAGATTTTATCCAGGATAAAATACTATTTGAAGAGAGAGAAAGATTAATTTGGAATTAATCGATAAAATAATATATTCGATATATTAAACGAAATTAGATTTCGACGCGGAATTAAAATTGGATTTTAATTCGGGCAAACGAATTAATTTAGAATTAATTCACGAGCGACGTGAATAGTATTTTGCTTGGCATAATTATTTAATTAAATTTGATTTAATTACGTTGCAATGGAAAATTCGTTAATTCGGAATTAGGCAAGATTCATATGACGTCTGCGAATCTTGTTTATTAAGCAAGATGCCTGATCGGCGTAAACACACACGTATAACGCAAGCGCACGTATCGTTCAAGTAGTATAAAAATATCGATCCCACGAGGACTTAATTCCTACTGTTGTTATTAATTGTTGATACTATTTATTTACAAATATCTAATTGATGGAGAATGGAATTGATTGCTTGAATGATTTGATTTGTAGATTTGCTAAATAAATAAAAAGATAAAAAAGACAAAAGAAAATACTAAGGAAAATAAAAGACTCAAAGATCTAGGGTTGTGAATCATTCTAATATCTTTAAAAAGATGAAGTGGTTATTTTAAGTTTGTGTAATAAATCAGTTTACTAACCTGGACCATGAATTTATGTGAAAGCATATGTCGATGGTTAGACATGAATACCCAGTTTAATCCAATTGAACTAAAAAAAAACGGCTCGTTGAATTTTTGGATTGCTGAATTTTCGACACGTGGCATGGTGGCTAAAAAAAACGGCTCGTTGAATTTTTGACACGTGGCATGCGGTGCAATTACCAAAATACCCTCGGTGTTAGGACGCCCAAAATTACCAAAATACCATTTTTGCCAAATTTCACAGTTTTGCTCCAAATCACCTCCAGAATGTCCTGAAACTTTATTTTGGTGTCGGGATGTCTAAAATTACCAAAATACCCTTTGTGTCGGGACGCCTAAAATTACCAAAATACATTTTTTGCCAAATTTCACCAAATTTCACAGTTTTGCTCCAAATCACCTACAGAATGTCCGGAAACTTTATTTATCTACAAAATAACACAAAACACATCAAAATATTCACAAAACTCAAGAAACTATACAAAATATTAAGTTAACTGAGTGGAAAATAGTGATAGTTTTACCACTCATCACACCTCCAAACCTAACATTTTGCTAGTCCTCGAGCAAAATAAAATAACATAATAAAATTTAACTAAGCCATTTTCGTAAGGATCGCGATTGCATTTAGCATATGCAACAAGCCTTTAAACCCCTAGATGTCCCTAGTGGACGAGTTGTAGTCTCGTGAGGGTTTACAGCAATGATACCCACAAACATTATATAAAAGTAAAAAGGTAGTGAAACTAATGCACACAAAAGCAAAAAGACAAGTGAAAAATAGAATGAAAATGTTAGTGACTAATTAGGTGAAACTTCTACTCCAAGTTTACTAGTTGTTTTGTTTCATTCTAAATTACTGAATAAGTAAATTCTCCGATTATTTTTATCATTCTTCATATACACAGCTAACAAAGTATTAAACAACTCATTTTTGCCCACAACAGTCATAAGTGCAGTTGATAAGAGAGTAATATTTTTGTCCTAAAGTTTTATCAGATTTCACATCTTTTGTAGTAATGGAATAATTTTCTGATTTTTCTGATTTTTTCTTTGATTTTTTTTTTATTTATATACAATATCTTCCATCTATGTAGCAAGCTTTAGGTCGGTGGCTCCCAAACCAATTGGCTTTAGGGCATCAGGTGTTAAGACACCCCTAAGGACTTAATTACTCAGACTTCAGATATATATATTTATTTTTTTCAGCATCTTTTTTATCCATGTAGTGAGTGTTGGGCCAGTGACTCCCAAACCAATTGGTTTTAGGGCACTAGGTGTTAAAACACCCTTACAGACTTAATAACTCGGATCTCAGATGTTTTTTTTTTGTTTTTTTTTTCCATCACTTTTTTTAGATGTTTCTCCAATTAAACTATAGCACTGAATATTACAAACTTTTCAATTTTATCTCATGTCCGTATGTTACCATGTATGTTGATAACATTTGCCAACTAAGTATATGAAGATCCATTTTAGTCAGTTTTATGGAGAATTTACAAATTAAATAATTCAAAAGGAAATAACAAAAATTAACTTGTTTCGAAAAAATGGGTTTGAAATACGTCTCAGGAGTGAGAATTCCTTACACAGCTATCTCTTACCATTTCACCTTTTTAGTCAACATAAAAACCATAAACATAAAAAAATAACTTCTACTGGTCATGGTGTGTGACTAACTGTCGAATGGAATTCCCGTTGTAGATTCCCCAGATGGAGGGTGGAGCGAGGCTCACTTAAGTACCCTAGCCTCTTAGGCTCTTATCGCTTGGTGTCAGGAATAAACAACAAGTCCTCCAAACTAGTCTATCACAACAAGCTACGGGTGAATGATTATCTAGGTGCCTTCACATCTTTTCCTTATAGAAAGGTAGTGAGTGAAGGAAGACACCAAACCATCACCTAGCTTTAAATATGCCTTCGATAAAAATGCAAAATATTTTTGTAATTTTTGAAATTTTTTTAATTTTTTTGTATTTTTTGAAAACTTTTGGACTAAAAATAAAAACACAATACAAACAAGTACTATTAACTATTCCTCACCCCCAAACCTAAATGAGACATTGTCCCCAATGTCTTTAAACAGTAGAAGAAGAGTTTAGAAGATAACTGGTTAGCTGAATTACTACAAGCAAATTAAGGTTAAGATCCAGATTTAATCGACGCTTCTTACCACGATCATCATCGGACCATTTTATCTTTGAAAGGATAGGATCAACTTGTGGTTCATAGGCTAAGAATTGGTCTATTAGATCCGGAGCAGTTCTGGCAATAAAGAGGAGTTCTTTTATAGGTTTTGACATGAACCCATTTCTCCGGGCATCATCAAGAAACACACAAAGAAAATCATAAAATCCATCAACGTTGAGCAGTCCAAGTGGTTTCTGGTGTATGTTCAGGTTCGCCCAAGATAGTACTATAAAAATTTCCTCCAATGTACCCAAGCCACCTGGCAAAGCAATAAAAGCATCAGAACGGTTAATCATTTCCACTAGTCGTTCAGACATACCTGGCACGATCAGTTCCTCTTCGTTTGATGGTTCAATCAGATTTGCCTCTGCCAAGGGTTTTGGTATGATTCCTAAAACATGACTGCCTCCTTCCTGTACGGCCTTTGAAACGATCCCCATTAGTCCAAGATTGCCTCCGCCATATATTAAGTGCATATTCCTTGCAGCTAAGACTCGCCCAATTCTTGTGTTGCTTCTATGTATTGTGGTTTAGTACCAACATTACTACCGTAAAACACACAGATGTTTTCAACTCGTCTTCTTGAAGTGGCTTCCATTTTTTATGTATTTCTTTCTTAACTCTGGATGCCTCCAAAGGTGCAATGATGAATTGAATTTATAGAACCTGAAAAGGGTGAGTAATAATAGCACTAGTACATGCCAGATGACAATTATTAGATGAACGTTAAAATAAATCGTGAAAAGTCAAAAAGTTTAAATCTTGTCGGTGAAAATAAAGAAAATAACAAAAGAAAAGCAAATCAAAGCAATAATTAAGGCAACATAATTGTGTACGCAATACGCCTCTTGTTTATTAAATTCATGAGGATGCGTCTCAAGAACTCATTCCTTACTCAGCCATCACTAATGATTATCTTTCATCTTTGCGATCACCTAACATCATTCCTTCTGTCTTAAAATGCTCCTTTTGTGCTTTTACCTGAAAAACTAACACACAAAGTTAAAAATTCTACAACATGTATACACAAAATATGAATAAAAAAATTACAACAAAATTGCATGGGTTGTCTCCCTGCTAGCGCTAAATTTTACGTCTTCAGCCAGACGTGACTAAAATCTATCTTTCAATGCGGTTTCAACGTCGTTTTGGATGTCCGATTAAAGACATTCCCATGTGCGTTGCTTTTGAAAGGTCTTTTCCAACGGTAAGGTAGCAAAAAAGTTTTGTCTCATTCAGTGCTCTGTCGTGCCACCTTTTTGTTCCTTGTTGTTCCAGTGGTTCTTGCAAAGAAAGAATTAAAATCAGGAGGTCTCGTATGGTGCTTGACTTGGAATGGAAGTTCCATTCTGTCAAGCTTCTTGGTGATATCTTTGATTGTACTCCCCGATACAGTGATGTTTCTCCTGAATGCTCTGGATTTTCAATTTGGTCAGACATTTGCTCCTCATTTGCTCTGTTTCTTTCTTGTTCCACCTTTTCTTCACAGATGTATTTTAAAATTTTGTATTCAGCTCTTCATCTGTCATATGTGAAATACATGCTTCAAAATTGTCAACCTGAGGATGAAAAGAAATGTCAGATTTTAGGTCTTCATCCTCTGATATGACTGGAATGGATGGTTCAGGAAGATCTTCTTCAAACATCGTTGCAAAGCATGCTCCAAGATCTTCATTCTGATGATGGAAAGTTTCATCTTTCCTTGTTGGTGCAATTTGTACAAAAGCTCAGTTTCTTCATCCTCGTCAGAGTCAGAATAATAAAAATCAAATTGAGACTTTGTTGGTGCAGGTTCCTGAACTGATACCTCTGATTCTTGATACTGCTCAGCCTCGTCCTCTGTTATGATGTCATGATGAATCTCAGAATATTCGAAGGCTTCTTCAGTAGTATTTGAATTTGCTCCGTAAGATATGTGATTCAGGTTGTCTGTTAGTTGTCTAACTTGATATGTCATCCTCTGTATAGACGCTGATTGACTCTGAATTTGTACATCAAATTGAGCTTCTCATTTCTCGAGCCAATCTTTTAGCATGTCATTCAACTGATCTTCCTCTGATGGATCTGGTTCTTGATGAAGATCATAGATAGATGATGGATAAGATGGAAAATGTGATGATTCTACGTACCTTGAATGATTCCAATAATTCTGCACTCTGAAAGGTAAACATTGATCGCTCGAGTGGTTACCATCACATATTACACATCTCCCCATTTCATTCTGATGAGCAAATGTAGTAGTATTGATGATTCTGGCTTCCAGTGATAGTTGTTGGGCTGGACAACAGGCCTCAGAAAACTAGACTGTTGCTCCCGATTTGGGGGTATCTTTTTCTGGTAAAGCTCGTAATGTTTCAAAATGTTCCATTTTTTTCAATCACCTGAAAACAAAAGAAAGAAATAAAAAGTACAGATAAAAAATAAAGAAAATTAGATACAAGTAAATTAGATAGCTTCAAAATTAATAACTCAAGAAATATAAGTCCTCGGCAACGGCGCCAAAAACTTGATCGACGTAAACACACACGTATAACGCAAGCGCACGTATCGTTTAAGTAGTATAAAAATATCGATCCCACGAGGACTTAATTCCTACTGTTGTTATTAATTGTTGATACTATTTATTTACAAATATCTAATTGATGGAGAAGGGAATTGATTGCTTGAATGATTTGATTTGTATATTTGCTAAATAAATAAAAAAGATAAAAAGACAAAAGAAAATACTAAGGAAAATAAAAGACTCAAAGATCTAGGGTTGTGAATCATTCTAATATCTTTAAAAAGATGAAGTGATTATTTTAAGTTTGTGTAATAAATCAGTTTACTAACCTGGAACATGAATTTATGTGAAAGCATCTGTCGATGGTCAGACACAAATACCCAGTTTAATCCAATTGAATCATATGTCTATGTCAACCAAATTATCTGGATTCATTAAGTTTAAGTTCTAATTATGGCTACCCCCGCCCAACAGGTATATGTCTATCCTGTAAGGAAATCTATTAAAAGGTTATCTATCATCAAAGAAGATCGTGGGCTATTAAGTCAAAGGTTAAAACTTAAAATCCCTATGTCTAGTTCATTTTAGATTTACCACATCAATCTTATTGGTGATCAAACAACAAGAAGCATTTAAGACTTAATAAGTAAACCTTTAAATTACTCAAATTATAAAATAACCTCTTATAAACCGGTGATATTAGATTTCATCACAACCTAGAGAAAACTAAATTAGTTATAATACATAGTAGGACAAGTAAAAAGACATAAAAATTACTAAAAAGTAAATGCAGAAAAATAAATAAAATGCTAAGGTAAAAGGAATTAACTTCTACTATTTACTATTTAGATATCTCACATAATATAATATATATCCTTGTGATATTTTAAACCAACCGTCCAGTATGGCGGTATCCTCATTAAGTCAAATTAAAATAAACCAGCCATAAAGGCGGAACAAAAATTAAACCAACCGTCCAGTATGGCGGTATCCTCATTAAGTCAGGTTTAACCAGATTAAATTGAATAACCAACCGTCCAGAATGGCGGTATCCTTTATTAAGTCAGGTTTTAAATAGTTTATATATTATATTTTAAGGGAGATTAATCTAAATAGCAAAAGTAAAAGAATACCTTATTACCTCAACATAGAGAAGTTACCCCCCATGGATGGATAGAATTACTACTACAAAGCGTAAATAAAACTGAATATAAGAAGAAAATAAGAAGAACTATCTTTTATTTATAAGGATTTCAGAGGATGAGGTACATTGAAACTAAGAAATTCAAAATCTATTTATAGGCAAAAAATTCTAATTTTTTATTATTATTTTCTCATTTTTATTATTATTATTATTATTTTTTTTTGGATCGCTGAATTTTCGACACGTGGCATGGTGGCTAAAAAAAACGGCTTGTTGAATTTTTGACAAGTGGCATGCGGTGCAATTACCAAAATACCCTCGGTGTCGGGACGCCCAAAATTACCAAAAACCATTTTTGCCAAATTTCACAGTTTTGCTCCAAATCACCTCCAGAATGTCCTGAAACTTTATTTTGGTGTCGGGATGTCCAAAATTACCAAAATACCCTTTGTGTCGGGACGCCCAAAATTACCAAAATACCTTTTTTGCCAAATTTCACCAAATTTCACAGTTTTGCTCCAAATCACCTCCAGAATGTCCTGAAACTTTATTTATTTACAAAATAACACAAAACACATCAAAATATTCACAAAACTCAAGAAACTATACAAAATATTAAGTTAAATGAGTGGGAAATAGTGATAGTTTTACCACTCATCAATGCCTAAATCACCTTTTAGAGGTAAATGTGCACGTGCCACTGAACTGTTAGCCATTATTCATAGTGACATTTGTGGCCGATGTCTAGCCAGGCTAGAGGTGGATATGAATACTTCGTAGCCTTTACGGATGATGCATCGCGTTATGGTTATGTGTATCTTATGAGACACAAGTCGGAAACTTTTGAGAAATTCAAGAGTTTCAACACGAAGTAGAAAAACAGACCGGCAAAAGTATTAAGACATTACGGTCGGACCATGGTGGTGAATACTTGAGCAATGAGATTCTTGATTACTTGAAAGAATATGGTATTTGATTACGCCCAAAAATAAGCGGCTATCGCAGTATAGCTGGGGTGTCGATTCCTCAGAGAGATGGATACATGGACTAATCTACTCAACAAAAACGTTAACGGTAACTAAATTAGAGAAAGATTAAATATTAAATTGCGATGTAAATTAAATAATACGAAAAATTAAGAGATTTTATCAATGGAGAGAAATAGCAAAGCTTCAGGGTCCCCTCTTGTAGCTATTACTTCTATTCCGTTATTGATTCGTTTTATTACACAATTGAGGATTTCACGTCCCAAACCCACAATCGGAGGATATTCAATTCTACTCAATTAAAGTTCTAAGGTAATTATTATTCCATCTTCTCTACGTTCAAGCTCACAAGGTTATCGTTACAACCTATCCAACGACGACAATATACCATCGGGCAATACTGCAGCAAAGGATGAACTCGCAAAACAACCTTAATCTATCACAACCAATTTTACCAACAACACATAGAAAAAGCGTGACTGAATCTATATGCCATTTAATAAAATAAGTTTTCAATTTAAAATACTCAAAATAATAAAGAGAAATATAAGATAATAATTATATTAAACGATTAAAACCATCCAACAAATCAATACACAATAGAAATATAGGGTATAAGAGTTCGCCCTTAGCTTTGCTTGGGGAGTTAGTTCCGCATGCCGAATGACGAAATAACAGAGATGAGTCCGAGAACAAACATTATGTAATTCACTCCCTGGTTGCTTCTGGTTCATGAACTGCTCTCCGCAAAATAGTCTTCTGCTTCCTGGACTGCGCCACTCTCCTTTCGGTGCACTCCTTCTCTTCCTCGACTGTGTTGCCTTCTTTCACGCACTCGGCAGCTTCCTCTGGTTCACGGTGCTCAGTCCTCTTTCTCGGCTGTGTAGGGTTTTCTGGTCTCGGCAGCGGGCTCACTAAAGGCTAAGCAGCTCTCCTTTTACTCTCGGCAGTGCAACCTCCTCTGCTCCTCTTTGGCTCGGCAGTGACAGTCTCCTCGGTGCCTCGGCAGTTTGGTCTTTGCACAGCAGCTCAGCCCCTTTGAGGTAGATCACGGCAGCTCACTCCTTGTTCTTCTTTCTCGGCAAATTGTGGAGTGTTGCTTCTCTCCTTGTGCCCCCCGGCACTTTAGGGTTTTTATCTTTTATTTTCGCAGCCTCCATTCCCCTTTCACGTGCATAGCAACTGCCCTTTTGTAATCACTCTCGGCAGCCCCTCCCCTCCAGTTTGTTCTTCTCGGTTGTAGCTTTGTAGAGGGTCACATGTGCAAGCATGGGTTGCTTCATTTTTTTATTCTTTTTTTTTATTCATAAACAGCACCCCAAAGCTTTCTTTTATAATCAATTATTCTCCCTTTTTAGTAATCAACATTGGTGGCTCTTTCTCCATTTCCAATTGCCGCCACCTTCTCTCTAATAATATGTGCGCCGAATGCCCTAAGTTTAATATTCAGCTTGCCACACTTTTTGCATTCACGTGGAAGGATTTATTATATGTATACTGCGACCTCACGTTGAAACCATAGTGTAAGCATTTGAGTCCATCATTGAATCCACGGACTTCCTCTTCAAATCCTACAAATAATAAATGGAAAATTTACTAAATTAGTTTAAATATTAAACATTTTCTAAATGAATAAAATAATAAAAATCATATAATAAAATATAAAATATATTATTAAATGCTTAACAATAAACCCGAATAAGTGTCGTTTCAAAGTACATTTTCATGCACTTATCAGTATTATTTCACAATGGACTCCTCCTGGAACACCGCAATTAAACGGTGTGTCCGAACGGAGAAACCAAACTTTGTTAGACATGGTAAGGTCTATGATGAGTCACACAGAGCTACATATTTCCTTCTGGGGATATGCATTGAACAGTGCAATACTTATTTTGAATAAGGTTCAGTCAAAGTCTGTTCAACAGACTCCGTATGAAATATGGACATGAAAGAAACCAGGTTTCTCATTCCTGAAGATTTGGGGTTGCTGGGCATACGTCAAACGTTTGGAAGGTACCAAACTTGAACCCAAATCGGATAAATGCCTATTTGTAGGATATCATAGGGAAACCAAAGGATATTACTTCTATCACCCACAAGAGAACAAAGTATTTGTTGTTCTACATGCGGTTTTCCTTGAGAAGGAATTCCTAAATGCAGTGATAAGTGGCACAATATCCTTAACGGAACATGAACAATCCATCAGGGATGAGACTGTACCACAATCTTCGAATACACAAGGACCGCGTAGGTCGGAGAGAGTCAGAAAAAAACCTGAGAGGTATGGGTTTCTGATCTCACCTCATGTGGATATTAATCTTATTAAGGAAGATGAGCCGACTACGTATGAGGAGCGATACAAGGTATCGACTCCGGTTTATGGCAAGATGCTATGAATTCCGAAATGGATTCCATGTACACCAACCAAGTTTGGACACTGGTTGATGCACCAGAAGGCATAAAGCCTATTGGATGCAAATGGGTCTTCAAGAAGAAGACTGACATAGATGGCAACGTACAAACGTACAAAGCTAGGCTTGTAGCGAAAGGCTATCGTCAACGACATGGTGTCGATTACAATGAAACTTTTTCACCCATTGCCGTGATTAAATCCATTCGGATAATGCTTGCTATTGCTGTATATTTCGACTACGAGATATGGCAGATGGACGTCAAAACCGCTTTCATTAACGGAAACCTTTTGGAGGATGTTTATATGCAACAATCTGACGGTTTTGTCGTACCAAGACTTACAAACAAGGTTTGTAAGTTAAATCGATCCATTTATGGATTGAAACAATCATCGCGTTCTTGGAACCAACGTTTTGATGAGATCATAAATGAATATGATTTCGTTCAAAACGAGGATGATCCTTGTGTATATAAGAAGGTTAGTGGGAGCGCACTAACATTCATTGTCCTTTACGTTGATGATGTATTGCTTATTGGCAATGACATTCCCATGTTAACATCGGTGAAAGCTTGGCTTTCATTAAAATTCTCCATGAAGGATCTGGGAGAATCAGCCTTTATTCTGTAACATCCCACCTAGGCCAGGATGCTACCGGCAGGAGACAGGAGAACCCATCTCCATAAGCCTCTAATTCTAACGAAATTTCGGCATGATGTATTCGTAACATCATGCAACCTGGCCTGTAGCCAGCATCCACAAACAACAAGAAACACAACAATCACGGCCTCGGGCCGGAAACACAACATCAAGGCCTCAGGCCTGAACTCAAGAACAAAATATCAACTAATTGGCCTCCGGCCAGAACTCAAATAAACTATACTATTACATGACTTATACAAATAAGATGCAAATACAAAACTTTACAAAAGGGCTGTGAGGACCCATACTCAACCCAGGACTCTCTTGACTGCAAATGGGGCGATCCACCGTCTTCAAAGTCTTCACCGAACTACAGCTATTATCCTGCAAAATTTCAACTGAAAAGATGTGAGTCATAATGACTCAGTAAGTAATCATGCAATCATTATCCAATCTAATTTAACTTAATAATTTATATACGTTTATTCCCGTGTTACTTGCTATTAATCTTTTCGTCTGTACATACACCTATATATGTTAACTTCTATTAAATACGTCAAATACTACTTCACAAGCTGACAGTTAAGATCCTTTTCACTTCTTCTGTGCTATTCTAATTCTCCTTTTTACCTTCTTGTGTATTCTCTGAGCTAATTCTAGATCTGACAATTATGATAGCTTTCCTTCTTTTATTATTTTGAAATATCATCAAGTCGGATAATTAAAACTTTTTTTTTTTTTGTTAACTATCTAATCCACTACCATTATCCGTGATTACATGCATATGTTACCTTTTCATTATGAACTAGCTTCCTTACAGTATGTCCTTCCTACGTAAGCAAGCAACTTATACAATCATCCTCGATAAACATGCATTATTAAAATAAAATCATGCTAATCTGTACTCATCATACCAAAATGTTGACTCTATATGAATATGCGATGCACAAAGTTAACCATATACTCACGAATATGAATTCATATAATCATGCATTAATATCGTCTATATGTATCTCCAATGACCTCTCGGAGGTGTGATCTATATGCTTATCTTGTGAAATATACATTACTCAATAGGTCATATATTTTTATAACTATTACTTTTAAGCCTTTTCTGAAAAACTCACATATGAAAGTACTATGCTTTCATGCATGGCATCAACTATATGCATCACAGATGAAATTACTTGAATACATGAGGTATATGCACGACTTGTAAACTTTACTACAATTAACATACTAAGTCTTTAGAAAATACTTTCTGAAAGTCCTTCTGAAAGCTCTTTGCTGAAAACTTTATCTCACTCTTTCTTTCTAAAAAAAAGCTCTTTCGGAAAACTGTAACTGGAAACTGAAAACGGTGTTTGAAACTATTATCTGTATTCGGAAACTGAAACTGTATCTAAAAAAAAAACTATTTTCTGAAAATCTGATACTCCAAAACTTCTTTCTGAAAAATGATATCTGAAAGCTGAGATCTGAAAACTGTTTCTAGAATCTGGTTTCTGAAAACTGCTTACTAAAGTCTGACTTTTGAATGTACTGAAAATCTGAAAACTGAAAACTGAGATCTAGAAACTTTCTCTGAAAACCAAATCTCCGCCCGTAGGCGCATCTCCGCCCGAAGGCGCATCTCCGCCCGTAGGCGCATCTCCGCCCGTAGGCGCATCTCCGCCCGAGGCGCATCTCCGCCCAGGAATGTACCATCTGAGCGCTGAGGATCTAGGAGCGTCCCCCTAGTC
This sequence comes from Zanthoxylum bungeanum, assembly GCA_019454045.1. Lineage (NCBI taxonomy): Eukaryota > Viridiplantae > Streptophyta > Magnoliopsida > Sapindales > Rutaceae > Zanthoxylum > Zanthoxylum bungeanum. The sequence continues at coordinate 48,679 of SKCR01004879.1, read as the reverse complement.
CTCCACATGTGCACATGTGAATAAATCCGTCAGTTCCAATAATGTACAACTGGGATGGGTCAAATCCCAAATCCCACATCCAAAGTATCTGTCAATTCCGAACTGTATCTCAAGTTACATACTGGGGTGAGTTTTTACCTCATGCCCCGAAAACCATAAACCATAATCTGTAACTCCACCTGTAGAAAGAAACATTTTCTGAAATACAATTCTTTTCAAAAGCATTTGAAATCTTTCTTTAAAATATTTGAAATTGTTGGAAAACATTATTGTCGTATGCTCAACCGTTGAAAACTTAAACACACACACACAAATGCACATGCATATATGCATTTCTCATGCTTCTCTCCACTCTAGCCATTATTCCATCTATCACGATCTTACAGACTATATGTTTAAGTATCAACAAAATGCTTGTTCACACCAAAACATGCCACATTTATCCATATACATGTGCACACATTCAAATCATCCTAACTTAGCTTACCTCGATGACTTACCTGCTGGCGGCTCACAATCAATATGTTGCATAAATTAAATTCATATACACACAATCAAAGTTCCTTCTACTACATCAAACATCAAATTCTCAGTTTATAACTCATTTACATATATTCATATGCACATCTACTCTACATTCATTTAAGCATTCATCAAAGTACTGTTTCGCAAACACATACTTACCATACAAAAACTTACTTACCTCCTCCGGCAATATACATACTATTTATCTTATATACATACTTCAATACTTATGTTACTATATACATGCATATTTGTACTCGTTCTTGTGTAAAATCCTACATTTGCACCCATTCATACCCAAACACATCAACTCAGGTACCTACTCATTTATACTATCTTTATATATTGTCGCTTCTAAGTTATTACACCCGGTGTAACCATATTCCAATATCTTAGTCTTTAAGCTAATTCATTATTCTTTAACTATCCATTGAACCCAAGCATCTTGAATCATAATCTTTCATATATATATAAGCACCTACACCTATATGTTTTCTATCATTTATATACATGCAACACTAGTCACTAGTTTTCATTTACACATGCCTACTAATATTCTTATACAGTACATAAAATAAGGTCTTTCATTTGCAACCCTAATTCATACATGAATATCTCACTTATAACTGTGATCTCATTCCCTGGTTTCAAATCATTACGATTATTAGAATGACCTAATCATATACTCCCATTTGGTATATAATTAATTATCTATAATCATACATGCTCACTTTGCTATCTAAACCAACTAAATAGGCCAAATTCTCGTTTTACGCGTTTGCGGTAAAACTTGCGGAAAAGTTTCCGTAAACGCTACGGAAGGGTCTCGAACCCTCCGAACAATTCCGAAATCACCCAATCACCCTCGTAATACCATAATTATATCATAACTACATTTACGACTATCTTTGCTCAATAGCGCGAGAAACACCGTTTTACCGGAATCTCGCTAATACTACCGGATCGATCATAACTCGTCCGTTTCACCCCGGATTCCACCACATTTATCGTTTTAACATATATAATCATATTCAATTCATAAACATGCAATTCGCTAATTTATGAAACTACCGGAAACATCCGAATATATAATCGATTTACTTTAAAATATGAGATTTTGATCGGACGGTCGTACCGAAATTCCGAGGCCATATTCGGACTCCCGACGGCCATACGAACACGCTGGTGTCGACGAAATTCCAATCGGAGAAACTGATCAAAATGGGTTTACTGTTCACCGAACCTTTTCTTCTCGATTCGCGAGCCACCGGCCAATGTTCGGCGAAACCGACTCCGCATACTCGTAGTACTCTCCGAGGGCTTCGATTTGGTAGGTGGCACGGCTTGTGAGATGGCCCGACAAGCCGGATTCTCCATACCCACCACCGCACCTTCATCCTCTTCCAACCGCCGATCCACGCCGCCGAGTCGTCGTCGCCGGCCACCATTGGACGCACGGTGGCCAGAGGATCAAGTCTGGACGGTCGCGCCGGCCGGCGGTGGCCGGCAAGCCGCCGGCGCGACCCAAAACAGAAAGGGCGTTCAACTTGCGTGGGGGGGCGATCTTGGGGTTATGGGTTATTTTGCTGATTTTTGTTAATAAGAGAAAATATGAGGCTATTTATACTATATGGAAAATATCACTTTGGCCCTCGCGAAAATTACAAACCAGTCCATGTTCTAGAACTCTTTAGAAATTCACAATTTCGGAGCCCTTATGATGTGATTCTCGAAAAGTGTTCAACACGAAAGTTGTTAGTATCGGAAAAACGAGTCCAATGGTCCATAAATCAGCTCGATCGGAGTTCGTTTGCTCAGTTCGTGTCCAAAACCATAAACTTTACGAGTTTTACGAAAATTGCGTAACCGACTTTTAATCCCACGCGTTTTCCAACGCGACGAAAATTCATAAAATGATATTCCAACTCATATTACCTCACTTAAACTCTTATTCTTCCTTATCCTCATGATCCGAGAATAAAACAGTCGTCAGGGAATCTTCTGGAACAGTTCTGAAAATCCGGGATGTTACATTCACCCCTCCTTATAAAAATTTCGTCCTCGAAATTTCTCCGTCGCTATGTCTGCTAATTCGCACCCGGTCACATGCACCGAAACTATCTTGTTCCAAACTCTACTGATATCACTTCTCTATCTCAACTGTAAACTAACCACCATATATAGGCTAGAATTCACAACGGCTCATCTACCACTTTAATCTGACTATACTGGTCTGAGTCTCAACTCCGACTATACTAATCTGGTTATTATCTTTAGCCGCACCATTCTGGTTCCGACCTCAATTCTCTGGCCTCACAAGGGCTCTATACCAATACTATCTCATTCTGGCTAATCATCTGATTAAAAGGATGAAAATGTACTGACCTGATCTAATCTACTCTCATACGGAGATAACTACACCATACACATCAAGTGAGTCACCCACAGACCCATGTTCAAGCAAACAAGGCACTGAATAATAACATCAAATCATATCAAGTAATCATGAAAGATACATACAAAGACCTATAGGGTCTTTATCAAACCGAAGACAATCTCCGACAGCTGGATCCCCACAATTGCAGTCACTGACTTCTAAACCATGCTACTGACTCTGACTCTTAACCATGCTCTGATACCAACTTTGTAACATCCCACCTAGGCCAGGATGCTACCGGCAGGAGACAGGAGAACCCATCTCCATAAGCCTCTAATTCTAACGAAATTTCGGCATGATGTATTCGTAACATCATGCAACCTGGCCTGTAGCCAGCATCCACAACACAACAAGAAACACAACAATCACGGCCTCGGCGGGCCGGAAACACAACATCAAGGCCTCAGGCCTGAACTCAAGAACAAAATATCAACTAATTGGCCTCCGGCCAGAACTCAAATAAACTATACTATTACATGACTTATACAAATAAGATGCAAATACAAAACTTTACAAAAGGGCCGTGAGGACCCATACTCAACCCAGGACTCTCTTGACTGCAAATGGGGCGATCCACCGTCTTCAAAGTCTTCACCGAACTACAGCTATTATCCTGCAAAATTTCAACTGAAAAGATGTGAGTCATAATGACTCAGTAAGTAATCATGCAATCATTATCCAATCTAATTTAACTTAATAATTTATATACGTTTATTCCCGTGTTACTTGCTATTAATCTTTTCGTCTGTACATACACCTATATATGTTAACTTCTATTAAATACGTCAAATACTACTTCACAAGCTGACAGTTAAGATCCTTTTCACTTCTTCTGTGCTATTCTAATTCTCCTTTTTACCTTCTTGTGTATTCTCTGAGCTAATTCTAGATCTGACAATTATGATAGCTTTCCTTCTTTTATTATTTTGAAATATCATCAAGTCGGATAATTAAAACTTATTATTTTTTTTTTGTTAACTATCTAATCCACTACCATTATCCGTGATTACATGCATATGTTACCTTTTCATTATGAACTAGCTTCCTTACAGTATGTCCTTCCTACGTAAGCAAGCAACTTATACAATCATCCTCGATAAACATGCATTAAAATAAAATCATGCTAATCTGTACTCATATCATACAAAATGCTGACTCTATATGAATATGCGATGCACAAAGTTAACCATATACTCACGAATATGAATTCATATAATCATGCATTAATATCGTCTATATGTATCTCCAATGACCTCTCGGAGGTGTGATCTATATGCTTATCTTGTGAAATATACATTACTCAATAGGTCATATATTTTTATAACTATTACTTTTAAGCCTTTTCTGAAAAACTCACATATGAAAGTACTAATGCTTTCATGCATGGCATCAACTATATGCATCACAGATGAAATTACTTGAATACATGAGGTATATGCACGACTTGTAAACTTTACTACAATTAACATACTAAGTCTTTAGAAAATACTTTCTGAAAGTCCTTCTGAAAGCTCTTTGCTGAAAACTTTATCTCACTCTTTCTTTCTAAAAAAAAGCTCTTTCGGAAAACTGTAACTGGAAACTGAAAACGGTGTTTGAAACTATTATCTGTATTCGGAAACTGAAACTGTATCAAAAAAAAAAAACTATTTTCTGAAAATCTGATACTCCAAAACTTCTTCTGAAAAATGATATCTGAAAGCTGAGATCTGAAAACTGTTTCTAGAATCTGGTTTCTGAAAACTGCTTACTAAAGTCTGACTTTTGAATGTACTGAAAATCTGAAAACTGAAAACTGAGATCTAGAAACTTTCTCTGAAATCCAAATCTCCGCCCGTAGGCGCATCTCCGCCCGAAGGCGCATCTCCGCCCGTAGGCGCATCTCCGCCCGAAGGCGCATCTCCGCCCGAAGGCGCATCTCCGCCCGTAGGCGCATCTCCGCCCGAAGGCGCATCTCCGCCCAGGAATGTACCATCTGAGCGCTGAGGATCTAGGAGCGTCCCCCTAGTCCTCCACATGTGCACATGTGAATAAATCCGTCAATTCCAATAATGTACAACTGGGATGGGTCAAATCCCAAATCCCACATCCAAAGTATCTGTCAATTCCGAACTGTATCTCAAGTTACATACTGGGGTGAGTTTTTACCTCATGCCCCGAAAACCATAAACCATAATCTGTAACTCCACCTGTAGAAAGAAACATTTTCTGAAATACAATTCTTTTCAAAAGCATTTGAAATCTTTCTTTAAAATATTTGAAATTGTTGGAAAATATTATTGTCGTATGCTCAACCGTTGAAAACTTAAACACACACACACACATGCACATGCATATATGCATTTCTCATGCTTCTCTCCACTCTAGCCATTATTCCATCTATCACGATCTTACAGACTATATGTTTAAGTATCAACAAAATGCTTGTTCACACCAAAACATGCCACATTTATCCATATACATGTGCACACATTCAAATCATCCTAACTTAGCTTACCTCGATGACTTACCTTGCTGGCGGCTCACAATCAATATGTTGCATAAATTAAATTCATATACACACAATCAAAGTTCCTTCTACTACATCAAACATCAAATTCTCAGTTTATAAACTCATTTACATATATTCATATGCACATCTACTCTACATTCATTTAAGCATTCATCAAAGTACTGTTTCGCAAACACATACTTACCATACAAAAACTTACTTACCTCCTCCGGCAATATACATACTATTTATCTTATTACATACTTCAATACTTATGTTACTATATACATGCATATTTGTACTCGTTCTTGTGTAAAATCCTACATTTGCACCCATTCATACCCAAACACATCAACTCAGGTACCTACTCATTTATACTATCTTTATATATTGTCGCTTCTAAGTTATTACACCCGGTGTAACCATATTCCAATATCTTAGTCTTTAAGCTAATTCATTATTCTTTAACTATCCATTGAACCCAAGCATCTTGAATCATAATCTTTCATATATATATAAGCACCTACACCTATATGTTTTCTATCATTTATATACATGCAACACTAGTCACTAGTTTTCATTTACACATGCCTACTAATATTCTTATACAGTACATAAAATAAGGTCTTTCATTTGCAACCCTAATTCATACATGAATATCTCACTTATAACTGTGATCTCATTCCCTGGTTTCAAATCATTACGATTATTAGAATGACACTAATCATATACTCCCATTATGTATATATAATTAATTATCTATAATCATACATGCTCACTTTGCTATTCTAAACCAACTAAATAGGCCAAATTCTCGTTTTACGCGTTTGCGGCAAAACTTGCGGAAAAGTTTCCGTAAACGCTACGGAAGGGTCTCGAACCCTCCGAACAATTCCGAAATCACCCAATCACCCTCGTAATACCATAATTATATCATAACTACATTTACGACTATCTTTGCTCAATAGCGCGAGAAACACCGTTTTACCGGAATCTCGCTAATACTACCGGATCGATCATAACTCGTCCGTTTCACCCCGGATTCCACCACATTTATCGTTTTAACATATATAATCATATTCAATTCATAAACATGCAATTCGCTAATTTATGAAACTACCGGAAACATCCGAATATATAATCGATTTACTTTAAAATATGAGATTTTGATCGGAAGGTCGTACCGAAATTCCGAGGCCATATTCGGACTCCCGACGGCCATACGAAACCGCTGTGTGTCGACGACGAAATTCCAATCGGAGCAACTGATCAAAATGGGTTTACTGTTCACCGAACCTTTTCTTCTCGATTCGTGAGCCACCGGCCAATGTTCGGCGAAACCGACTCCGCATACTCGTAGTACTCTCCGAGGGCTTCGATTTGGTAGGTGGCACGGCTTGTGAGATGGCCCGACAAGCCGGATTCTCCATACCCACCACCGCACCTTCATCCTCTTCCAACCGCCGATCCACGCCGCCGAGTCGTCGTCGCCGGCCACCATTGGACGCACGGTGGCCAGAGGATCAAGTCTGGACGGTCGCGCCGGCCGGCGGTGGCCGGCAAGCCGTCGGCGCGACCCAAAACAGAAAGGGCGTTCAACTTGCGTGGGGGGGCGATCTTGGGGTTATGGGTTATTTTGCTGATTTTTGTTAATAAGAGAAAATATGAGGCTATTTATACTATATGGAAAATATCACTTTGGCCCTCGCGAAAATTACAAACCAGTCCATGTTCTAGAATCTTTAGAAATTCACAATTTCGGAGCCCTTATGATGTGATTCTCGAAAAGTGTTCAACACGAAAGTTGTTAGTATCGGAAAAACGAGTCCAATGGTCCAAAATCAGCTCGATCGGAGTTCGTTTGCTCAGTTCGGTCCAAAACCATAAACTTTACGAGTTTTACGAAAATTGCGTAACCGACTTTTAATCCCACGCGTTTTCCAACGCGACGAAAATTCATAAAATGATATTCCAACTCATATTACCTCACTTAAACTCTTATTCTTCCTTATCCTCATGATCCGAGAATAAAACAGTCGTCAGGGAATCTTCTGGAACAGTTCTGAAAATCCGGGATGTTACATATTCTAGGAATAAAGATCTATCAGGATACATCTAGAAAGCTGTTTGGACTCTCCCAGAGCACGTACATTGACAAAGTGTTGAAGAGATTCAACATGGATCAGTCCAAGAGGGGACTATTGCCAGTGTCACATGGCGTCACTCTATCTAAGATGAGAGAGACAACATGAGTCGGATATCGTTCGCCTCAGCAGTCGGATCGATCATGTATGCCATGATATGTACACGACCTGATGTACTCGTATGCTTTGAGCATGTGTAGTCGCTATCAGGCCGATCTAGATGATGGTCATTGGATGGCGGTTAAGAATATCCTTAAGTATCTTAGACGAACTAAGGATGCTTTCTTAATCTATGGAGATGGAGAACTTGAGGTAACTGGGTATATCGATGCAAGTTTCCAAACCGATAAAGACGACTGCAAGTCACAATCCGGGTACATATTTTTTTTGAATAACGGAGGAGTAAGCTTGAAATCATCCAAGCAAGAGACCGTTGCTGATTCAACAACAGAAGTGGAGTATATTGCTGCAGCTGAAGCAGCAAAAGAGGCAGTTTGGATCCGTAAATTTCTAATTGGGTTAGGAGTAGTTCCGTTAGCAGCTGAGCCCGTTCCAATGTATTGTGAAAATAACGAGGCTATAGCGCAGGCTAAGGAATCGCGGTCTCATCAACGATCCAAGCATGTTCTTCGAGGTTTCCATCTGATTCGTGAGATCATACATCGTTGCGATGTGAAGATCGAGAAGGTCGCATCAGAGGACAACATTGCAGATCCGCTGATGAAAGCTATTCCTCAGCAAAAGTTTGAGCGACATGTACATAGTTCAGGTATTAGATGCTTGAGTGACTGGCTATAGGCCATGTGGGAGATTGTTAGACAATTATGACCCATAGCGTCACTATTTGTAAAAGACATTGTGGTTTTTGTACAAATTAATTAGGGTTATTTACGTTTTACTACTAAAGTTATGATAAAATAACAATTGGGTACTATGAATATTAACATATTACATTTTACTACTAAACTTATATAAAATTTAACATTTTACTAATTTTCCATCCAAATCGTTAGTTGACCGTTAGTTGACCATGACATCATGCTGAGATCATAAGGATAAAAGAGTCTTAACCCACAAATTATTATAAATTATAAATATTAAAAAAAAATTAAGGGTAATTTTGTCATTAAGAAAGGAAGAATAAAAATAAAAACTAAAAAAATATTGATAATATGATTATTTATTGTCTTTATTATTCCCCTCCATTGCCAAGAATATAATTGAACAAAGAATTAATGATTCTTGAGTACATCTCTTTTATTGTTATATATAAGATTTAGATATGTTTTTAAATTGTATAATTGTAATTTTCACATTTTGAGGATAAAACAGTCTTTTTAAAAATGTCAACTGACGGTCAACTAACGGTTTAGATGGAAAAGTAGTAAAATGTTAAATTTTATATAAGTTTAATAGTAAAGTGTAATATGTTAATATTCACAATACCCAATTGTTATTTTATTATAACTTTAGTAGTAAAACGTAAATAACCCAATTAATTATGTAGCAATGGAAATTGCATTTTATCATTTTGTAATTTGATTACTTAAATATATAAATGATAAAAGTCCCTATGATTAGTTCCGGATTATAAGATATGACACAATATCAATCCATAAAGGTTTAATCATTAAATATCCCTAGTCGTAGTATTATCGAGACTGGACATCGATAATGCGGAATAGACTAGTATTGCACTTGTGCGTGTTATGGAAGCGTAACAGCATATTTCTCATATATTTAAGTATTGGATACTTATGCAAGTGTGATAGGAGGTTGTGTTTACCGATGGTACGGAAACAGCTTCGCTCTGGATAGACCCCGCGGAATCACATTGGTAGTATGACTATGTGTCTATGGGAATCCACATCAGGGTAGGTGTATTTGGTCTTAACCTAAGACTTGCATCGCTAATACTTGCGACAATCAGTATAATTTGATCTTAAGAGAACGAGAGATTATATGCTTGTATATTCCGGTGAGGATATGATCCTAAGGAGATATACATGTTGGGTTTTCTAGGTCAAACCAAGATCAAATTAAGCAAGAAATCATGTGAATACAACAAAGTAAGAATTCGGAAAATACTCACTTTGATCGGTATTGGATGTAGGAGATAACAAAAATTCCAAGCCTTTGTGTTGTGCTCTAAGCTCCCCTTTGATGTATGTTGAGCTTCCAAGCTTGTCCTTGAATTCCAAACTCATGGATTGGTTTCCCTAACACCTTTGAATGACCCCTTGTGTGTGCTAGCACTTAGAAAAAAATTGCAACAATTTCTTCTTGTTCTTTGATAGATTCGGCCAAGCCAAATGGAGGAGAGGGAGAGGCTCACGGTGAAGGAAAAAGAAAATGAGTGAAGTGTGTTGTGTATTTTTTATTTTCCAAAATCAAAGTTTAATACCAAATCTTCCAAAGTTGGTAAAAGTCACTCAAGCATTTCACACTTGTGTGTTTTACACACAATCAACTACCAACAACTTCCATCAACAAAAAGTGACAAAGTTGACTAGTGATGTGACTTGTGTGTGGGCCCCACTTGATTCAAAATCCAAGTGGGCCCGCAAACACTTCCCAGGCTCGGGTTCGCTAATTTCAAATTAACGAATTTTCCGTTGCGACGTAATTAAATCAAATTTAATTAAATAATTATGCCAAGCAAAATTATTATTCACGTCGCTAGCGAATTAATTCTAAATTAACTCGTTCGCCCGAATTAAAATCCAATTTTAATTCCGTTATGAAATCTAATTTCATATAATATATCAAATATATTATTTTATCGATTAATCCCAAATTAATTGTTCTATCTCTTCAAATAGTATTTTATCCCAGATAAAATCTCTCCGTAATTAATCCTAGATTAATTTTCTCTCTCTTCTAATTAATCCCATATTAATTATCTTCGAGTCATACGTCATCGGTGAATCTTCGGGAAGCGGCCCATGAGATCCCTGGATATGTTGGCAGTAAATTCGGTCGTCGGAATATTCGAACACGTGCGTACCCAGTACCACCTTCTTACCGATTTACAAGACATGGTTGGCTTCTAGCAAAGCACCGTGCCTACCCAATTCTCCAGAAATATTCTTTTAAGGAATATGTAATCTATATCAGAGTATACGAGTATATACTGTATTAAGGTACTAGACGTATAGTATCACATTGCATGTAGCGATCCAGATGTCACATGCTAGGCCTGGGGCTGGAATTGTGTCTGCCCCGTACGAAGCATATATCGGATCTCTGGTACTAGTCTCTATAAAAGATAAGCATGACCTAGTCATATTATCTCGATGACTGCAGTACATAAGAGTACTAGTTCGTATCCTACGTGATCATCATCTCCATATGACTGGAGTGATACTTCCATCTTGACATCACACCCAATACACTACGATTCTCAATATACCAGAAGAGGCGTACATAGAACCTGTTAAAGCCTGGACGACCAAAACAAAGTATATTGATTGTCGCAAGTATTAGCGATGCAAGTCTAGGTTAAGACCAAATACATTACCCTGATTCGGACTCCCATAGACACATACATACTACCAATGGGATTCCAAGGGGTCTATCCAGAGCGAAGCTGTTTCGTACCATCGGTAAACACAACCTTCTATCACACTTGCATAAGTATCCAATACTTAAATATATGAGAACTATGTCGTTATGCTCCCACAATGCGCACAAGTGCAATACTAGTCTATTCCCCATTATCGATGTCCAGTCTCGATAATACTACGACTAGGGATATTTAATGATTAAATCTTAGTGGATTAATACTGTCTCATATCTTATTAATCCGGTACTAACCATATGGACTTTTATCATTTATGTATCTTGGTAATCCAATTACAAATGATAAAAGAGCAATTTCCTTTGTCACATAGTTAATTTGTACAACAACACAATGTTCTGTACAAATAGTGATGCTATGGGTCATAATTTCCAACAATCTGCCACTTGGCCTATAGCCAATCACTCAAGTGTCCTACATCTGAACTATGTACGGGTCGCTCAAACTTCTGATGAGAAACTACTTTCGTCAGCGGATTTTCATTGTTATCATCTGATGCGATTTATTCGATCATCACATCGCCACGATGTATGATCCGATGAATTAGATGAAATAATGAAGTACATATTTGGATCATGATGAGACCGACTTAAGTAATTCTTTAGCCTGTGATGTAGTCAGCTCAGCTGCTAACAGAACTATTCCTAATCTAATCAGGAATTTTACAGATCCAAAATTGCTTCTTTTGCTGCCTCAGCTGCAGCAATATTCCGCTTTTGTTGTTTATTCGGCAACAGTATCTTGCTTGGAAGATTTCCAGCTTACTGTTCCGTTATTCAAACTATATAGTACCCTTATTGCGACTTACAGTCGTCTTTGTCGGTTTGGAAACTTGCAACGGTGAATCTAGTCACTTCAAGTTCTCATTCTCCATAGCATAAGAAAGCATCCTTAGTTCATCTAAGATACTTGAGGATGTTTTAACATCAATCCAGTGACTATCACTTGAATTGAGTCTGATTATGACTCCATATGCTCAAAGCCTATGAGACATAGGTCACGTACATTTTTCAATGTACGATTCTCGGAGAGTGCCAACAACTTTTAGATCTATCCCAGTAGATCCTTATTCCTAGAATAAAGGTTGTCTCTCCCAAGTAGTCTACGGAGAATTTTCATGAAAGCCAAGCTTTCACCGATTGTATTATGGGAATGTCATTCCAAGAAATGATATATCATCATTATATAGGACAATCATTGTCAGTGCGCTCCCACTAACCTCCTTATATACACAAGAATCATTTTCGTTTTGAATTAAATCATATACCATTATGATACATCAAAACTCTGGTTCCAAGAATGCAATGCTTGCTTCAATCCATAAATGGATCGATTATTAGCTTGCAAACCTTGTTTGCTCATTTTGGTACGTCAAAAACGTCAAGATGTTGTAAACATCCTCCAAAAGGTTTCCTTTTAAGGAAAGCGATTTTGACATCCATATGCCATATTTCATAAATAAAATATGCAGCATTAGCAAGCATTATCCAAATGGATTTAATCATGGCAACGGATAAAGGTTTCGTCGTAATCGACACCATATTGATGACGATACCCTTTTGTACAAGCCTAGCTATGTACATTTGTATGTTGCCATCCATGTTGTTCTTCTTGAAGACTCATATAGTACCAATAGGCACAATGATTTCTGGTACAACAACCAGTGTCCAAACTTGGTTGGTATACATGGAATCCATTTCGGACTTCATGGCACTTTGCCATAATAGGAGTCGATACCTTGTATCACTTCCTCATAGGTAGTCGGTTTGTCTTCCTCAATAAGATTGACATCTTCATGAGGTGAGATCAGAAACCCATACCTCCCATGTTGTTTTCTGAATCTCTCCGACTTGCGCGGTTCTTGTGTATTTGAAGATTGTGGTACAGTTTCATACCTGATGAACTGTTTGTGTTCCTTTAAGGAATCGGTGCTTGGAACAGTATTACTCCTATTTTCATTGAGTTTTACTTTCCTCCCACTTACCACTGCATATAGGTATTCCTCTTAGGAAAACCGCAAGGCGAGCAACAATTACATTGTTCTCTTCTGAGTTGTATAAGTACTATACTTTGGTTTCCCTAGGATAACAAATTACCAATTAGGCACTTATCCGATTTGGGTTCTACTTTGGTATCATCCAAACATATGCCCAGCATTCCCAAATCTTCAGGAATGAGAAAACTCGGTTTCTTTCCTGTTCATATCTAATATGAAGTCTGTCTAATAGATTATCATGGAACCTTATTCAAAATAAGTATTGCACTGTTTAATGTGTATCCCTAGAAGGAAAATGGTAGCTCAGAGCGACTCATAATTAACCTAACTATGTCCAACAAAGTTCGGTTTCTCTGTTCGGACACACCGTCAAATTAGGTGTTCCGGGAGGAGTCCTTTACGAAAGAATACTATACTCTTTCAAATAATTGAGAAACTTATTTCTTAAGTATTTTCATCACGGTCCAATCGTGATGTATTAATACTCTTGCCGGTCTGTTTTTATACTTCATGTCGAAATTCTTTGAATTTATCAAAAATTTCCGATTTATGTTTCACAAGAAACACATAACCATAACTCAATGCCAAATCCGTAAAGGTTGTGAAGTATTCATATCCACCTCTAGCCTAGCTAGATATGGGCCCACTTATGTCACTATGAACGAGGGCTAACAGATCGGTGGCACTTACACTTTTACCAAGTAAAAGGTGTTTTAGGCATTTTGCCTAATAAACTAGATTCGTAGACATCATTTGATTAGAATCAAATCCGTCCTAGTACCCACTCTTCGAAAGTGTGGATATACGAGTCTTGTTAATGTGTCCCAGACAACAATGCCACAAATAAGTCTCATCTGATTAAATCAATTTAGCTATTTGTTTGTCATGTTATACGTTTGAGATTCATTTATATCCAAAATATAAATACAGTTATTCACATATTATGTGTTTATCTCAATATCATCTTTTTAAAATAAAACACTTAGTGTTCTAGAATATAAAGGTATACCCGCAACGGGTTAAACTTAGATATAGAGATAATATTTCTAGTCAAACTAGGTACATTATAACAGTTTCTTAATTTAAGTACATACCCAAATGGTAGTTCCTAAACTTAGGTTTCTACGGTTAAAACAACGACTCTCATCCCGTTTTCGACTCACAGGTCGATCTCAACTGAAGTCAGTATCCTGCTAATCAGCAATTCTGCAGATCAGTACATATTTATGTACTACTCCCGGTATCTAAAATCTAATTTTAAAACCAGTAGTGAACATGTTTTTGACAAACATACTTGAAACCGGAGCCTTGCCCCGCCTTTATTTCCTTCATATATACCTTATCCATATAGCAGTCACTCATCCAGTGACCCTGTTTGCCACAGTTTAGGGAGACATCTTGGGATATGTCATTTGTCTTCCCAGAAGAAATGACGATTTTGCCTTTGCCCCTTTTAGAAGCTCTGGCTCTGCCTCCTTGAGCATAGCCATCAACTCTCCAATAGTTTACTCTTGTTCATAATGAACCTGCCCCAGCTTTCGGGTAGAGACTATAAGATCAAATCTTTGGTAGTCTCGGCCACGTAGGTAATGCCCAGCTAACCTAGCTGATCGATGTCAGCAATCATCTACGACACTAGTGCTCGACTGATGTACCCTCTGACATACGCGAGCGAAAGAGCTTCTTTTTCATTTGTACTTCTAAGATCTAAGAATAGATCTATGAAGATCCTTTAATTTCAACATCATGGTATAAGGATCTAATCCTTAATTTTGACGACGGAATTAAAGAGTTATTGCATTAAGCTAACAGATTGATAGACATAAAGTATTAGTCATCCACAAATACCATGAGTCTTTCCAAACCTCATCATCCACTATTTGCTCAAGCCTCGGGCTCAGGCCCGAGATTTTTCTAGTCTCAATAATACTTAATCACTTCTGTTCCAGAGACTATCCTGAGGTTTTATTCCCAATCTGAAAATTAAAACAGTTTAAAGACATTTTCTCCCAGGATTATGTTTTAAACGCTAATCTTTCAGTTATCTTGATTCCAATAGTCGAACTATCCAATCAACGACTTCGGGTACAATCGAATATAATGATTACTATAGTCTAACTATATAATCAACTACTATTTGATTGGATTATATTAATAACAACTAAAATGAAGTAGTTTGAATATAGTCCAACTGTTAAATTAAAACAACAATTAAATATTAGTCCAACTAATATATTTATTTTAATGACGAAAAATTGAAATGAGCTCGTATTGGCAAGTATCTAAACGAAATTGCAAATTTAATACTTGCCTCCCACTATTTTTCGGCAAGGGTCTAACCCTATGTTGAGTACTCGGGAAACCTAGTTTCCTAGTTGGCTAGGATCCCGTTAAATAACACACAACCTTGACTTTGGCCAACAAGCTGTATGATATTTAACTAGGTAGATCTCTAAGATCAATTGGATCTCATCCAATTCCTAGATCCAGTAGGTGGACATCCAAGTCCGAAACATATATCTAATATATGCCAATATATTTGATATATTCCCTAACCTTTTTCCTCTAAATCAACTAAGCCTTGGCTTTGGCACAACAAGCTTAATGATTCCAGTTAAGTGGGACCCATTGACTTTGGAAAGCTTCGTAATCGATGTCGATGGACAAGAAGTGATCTTGACTTTGGCCAATAAATCACAACTTGGACAAGACATGCGATATAGAACAAAGCCTTCATGATTTAAACACATCCGCGATAGACAAAGGTCTTGACTTTGGCCAACAAACCAGTGTCAATCTTGGATCTTGAGAGAGAATCACTCAATGGAAGGAAAAGATTAATATTTGTTGAGGGTTTTTCGCGTAATTGACAACCAATTAATTATCTTTAATCAGGTCTCATCATACACCCTTAAGCATGCATTCTAAAAGCATAATAAGGCGCGGAAATAAATTAATAATGATATGCGGATGGATATCTCACAAATTATTCCTAGAACAAATCTCTCAATTTCCTCTCCCCGGCTAGCACTATTCTTACTTCTACCCAATTACATAACACTTCTAAAGAAACCTCATTTACATTGAGGGGAATAGGTGAGAAGAGAAATACAAAGAGTCAAGAGGTAATAGGCTGGACACGCAGGTCCAATTTAATAAATTCTAAATTTATTACAACAATTTCCAAAATTGCCCTCACCCATCTAATATCCATCTGATATGCATTATTCATACATCACATCCATGTATTCACACAAAGCATGTTATCAATCAATCTAATCCAATTAATTAATCTTTAATTAATGATCATCCAATGTTCAAACAACGATTTGATTTGCGCGAGTCCAACTCGTTTAAGAATAAGTACTCAAAGTACGAAGTCTCGAATTATATCAAACTATAATATTAAATCCAATTTAATTTGTATTCAATACTAATTCTTTATTTAATTCCAAATTAAATAATTACACTTTATTAATGAGTCTTTGCGACTTAGATTCTAAATCTAATCTTAACAGGTCTCAAAGCCCAATTAACATCCAATGTCAATTTAATTAAAGTCCAATGGGCTTTCAATTAATTTATAAGGCATGGACTTTGGCAACCAAAGCCCAATAAGGAATCACCCTTTGCCACAAAATTAATTTTAGCCCATTAGGCCCAATTAAATTTTAAAGGCCCATTTATCATATTTGCACTTTATGGAAATGGTTTTAGGCCCAATTGGATCCAACCAATTATCCTAAACCAAACTTGGCCCAACCAAGCCCATTAAGCCCAAATACAACATTAATAGCCCAATTCCAAATTAAGCCCAATTAATTAAATTCTAATATTCCAAATTTCACAATTTAATTAATTAAAGTGTAATAGCCATAATTAATTAGTTAAATTAATATTTCCAAAACACCAATTACACTAATTAATCATGCTTCAACTAATCAATTTATGTCCAACACAAATTGAAACAAAATCAATTCATTCATGCTTCCATAAGCTCACGGCAATTAGGGACTTTTATATCAATTTTGATTTCAATCCAATTAAATCACAAACTAATATATCTCATGCATTTTAAACACATCCAATTGTCTAAAATTCAAAAATCACCATGACATAAGATCGTATTGCATTCGACCAAGCTAATGCATTTGGGGAAAATTAATCCAATTAATTTTTCTTCAAATTGATCACGTATAACTCTAAGTTAACATTATATAAGCATACTCAAACAATCAATTTGATCAAATCATACTTAAATCAAAAATATCGAAATCAAGATTAAGAACCCTAAATTCAATTTCATGCTCAATTATAGCTCTGATACCATTGTTGGGTTTTCTAGGTCAAACCAAGATCAAATTAAGCAAGAAATCATGTGAATACAACAAAGTAAGAATGCGTAAAATACTCACTTTGATCGGTATTGGATGTAGGAGATAACAAAAATTCCAAGCCTTTGTGTTGTGCTCCAAGCTCCCCTTTGATGTATGTTGAGCTTCCAAGCTTGTCCTTGAATTCCAAACTCATGGATTGGTTTCCCTAACACCTTTGAATGACCCCTTGTGTGTGCTAGCACTTAGAAAAAAATTACAACAATTTCTTCTTGTTCTTTGATAGATTCGGCCAAGCCAAATGGAGGAAGGGGGGAGGCTCACGGTGAAGGAGAAAGAAAATGAGTGAAGTGTGTTGTGTATTTTTTATTTTCCAAAATCAAAAGTCTAATACAAAATCTTCCAAAGTTGGTAAAAGTCACTCAAGCATTTCACACTTGTGTGTTTTACACACAATCAACTACCAACAACTTCCATCAACAAAAAGTGACAAAGTTTACTAGTGATGTGACTTGTGTGTGGGCCCCACTTGATTCAAAATCCGAGTGGGCCCGTAAATACTTCCTGGGCTCGGGTTCGCTAATTCTAATTTAACGAATTTTTTGTTGCGACGTAATTAAATCAAATTTAATTAAATAATTATGCCAAACAAAATTACTATTCACGTCGCTAGCGAATTAATTCTAAACTAACTCGTTCGCCCGAATTAAAATCCAATTTAATTCCGTTATGAAATCTAATTTCATATAATATATCAAATATATTATTTTATCAAGTAATCTCAAATTAATCATTCTCTCTCTTCAAATAGTATTTTATCCCAGATAAAATCTCTCCGTAATTAATCCTAGATTAATTTTCTCTCTCTTCTAATTAATCCCAGATTAATTATCTTCGAGTCATACGTCATCGGTGAATCTTTGGGAAGCGACCCATGAGATCCCTGGATATGTTGGCAGTAAATTCGGTCGTCGGAATATCCGAACACGTGCGTACACAGTACCACATTTTTACCGATTTACAAGACATGGTTGGCTTCTAGCAAAGCACCGTGCCTACCCAATTCTCCAGAAATATTATTTTAAGGAATATGTAATCTGTATCAGGCGTAGTATACTTAGTATTGCGTATATCGATCCAGTATCGGATGTCACATGTTAGGCCTGGGGCTGGAATTGTGTCTGCCCCGTACGAAGCATATATCGGATCTCTGGTAACTAGTCTCTATAATCGGATAAGCATGACCTAGTCATATTATCCCGATGACTGTAGTACATAAGAGTACTAGTTCCGTATCCTACGTGATCATCATCTCCATATGACTGGAGTGATACTTCCATCTTGACATCACACCCAATACACTACGATTCTCAGTATACCCAGAAGAGGCGTACACAGAACCTGTTAAAGCCCTGGACGACCAAAACCAAAGTATACTGATTGTCGCAAGTATTAGCGATGCAAGTCTCAGGTTAAGACCAATACACCTACCCTGATTCGGACTCCCATAGACACATAGTCATACTACCAATGGGATTCCAAGGGTATATCCAGAGCGAATCTCAATATACACTACGATTCTCAGTATACCCAGAAGAGGCGTACACAGAACCTGTTAAAGCCCTGGACGACCAAAACCAAAGTATACTGATTGTCGCAAGTATTAGCGATGTAAGTCTCAGGTTAAGACCAAATACACCTACCCTGATTCAGACTCCCATAGACACATAGTCATACTACCAATGGGATTCCGAGGGGTCTATCCAGAGCGAAGCTATTTCCGTACCATCGGTAAACACAACCTTCTATCACACTTGCATAAGTATTCAATACTTAAATATATGAGAACTATGACGTTATGCTCCCACAACGCGCACAAGTGCAATACTAGTCTATTCCGCATTATCGATGTCCAGTCTCGATAATACTACGACTATGGATATTTAATGATTAAACCTTAGTAGATTAATATTGTCTCATATCTTATTAATTCGGTACTAATCATATGGACTTTTATCATTCATGTATCTTGGTAATCCAATTACAAATGATAAAAGATCAATTTCCTTTGTCACATAGTTAATTTGTACAACAACACAATGTTCTGTACAAATAGTGATGCTATGGGTCATAATTGTCCAACAATACAGACTCTGATTTTCATACAGATGTAGATTCTAGGAAATCAACATCTGGATCAGTGTTTACCCTAGGTGGTGGGGCTATAGTATGGCGGAGTATAAAGCAATCTTACATCACCGACTCCACCATGGAGGCTGAATATGTAGCAGCTTGTGAAGCAGCTAAGGATGCAGTCTGGCTCCATAAATTCTTGGGAGATCTGAAAGTTGCTCCAAATATGGATAAACCACTCACACTTTATTGCGATAATAGTGGTGTAGTGGCGAATTCAAAAGAACCAAGAAGCCACAATAAGGGAAAGCATATAGAGAGGATATATCATCTCATTAGAGAGATAGTGTAGAGAGGAGACGTTATTGTCACAAAGATTGCATCCGAAGAGAACCTGGTTGATCCGTTTACTAAGACCTTCTCAGCTAAAGTGTTTGAAGGTCACCTAGATGGTCTAGGATTACGTGACATGTCCCATTTGCTCTAGTACACGTGTGAGATTGTTAGGATGTATGCCCTAGAGTTGCATGTAATGTAAACGGCTTTATATGTTTTAAAATAAAATGATACATTATTCATTATCAAAGTGTTTGTTTAATTTTTGCATATTATAAATTATCTAGAATACCCTAGATTACTTATATGCCTTCAGACTTAGTGTATGAGTATCATACACAAGATGATTTAAGTCTGAAGTTAGTAATATTACATAGTCCATAAAGAGCAAACAAAGTGGATACTTTGTTTGTGGTTTATCTATAGATGCGGTCCATTCTATATTTGTATGATGACCTTGATCTGAGATCGTCTATGTAGAGACATGAGAATGGAGGCACTTTGTATGATGTGATCATATAAGACTGGACCTAGATGGAAATGACATTCTTATAATATCCGTTAAACAAAGAAAGTCATTTCGATCGACTAGATGGTCATATATGGATTGATCTTAATCTTGAGTGTACTATGAACTCCTGCATTGTAGGCTATCTCCTTTGATTTACAAAGGTGAGGTTGGAGTGGCAGTCCCGACCAATAGCTACGTACTTTGGGGGTATGGTCTGTTGTGTAGCTGGGAATATTTTACATGGATATGAAGTTCACTCTTTCTTATGAGAAGTAGAGGAGTATCTTCTTTAAGGTTGATTTGGTACTTGAACGGTTAGAGCGCTGAAATCTTTCTATTACAAATAGAAAGTTTAAAATTCATAATGGTTATGAATAAATTGTTCATTAGAAAATCAATGGTACTTAAGGTATAAATAATTAAAGGGGTATAACATACATTATGGTCCGGCTCTAATTACGAGATACTCGTGAAGGGTCAATTCGTATGTAGTGACTATATTGATAGACACCGACTTGGTTCGGTTTAATATACAATCTGCGAAAATGAGAGTACAACTTCAGATTTTTAGTGGAATAACCCGAAGTTAATAATTCGAAATATTTAATTAAGAACTTGATTGGTATTTCGAGATCATTGGAGCTCAGAACCGTAGGTCCATTTGGTCCTCGTGCTAGCTCGATCTACTATAGCGGATTTATTATAATTGGATAGTCCAATTATATACTCACAAAGGTATAAATATTATTAATATTAATAATATTATTATTTTGTCACACTTGAAATTTTAGATTAAAAGTTAATATATTGTTTTATTAAATATATGATATTTAAACAAATGTATTAAATTATATAAGATATAATTTAATGTAAGGTCAAATTAGGAATTCCAAATTTATTTAATGTAAGGTTAAATTAGGAATTCCAATTTTTGTATTTTTGGAAACCCTTGGCATTATTTTGGAAGTTAAACCTTTGAATGAGGTATTATCTTTTTTATTTTTGTAACATATATTGACTTTCTGGAAAGTTAAAACAATTATTATAAAATTAATGAAAATCACATGCTATGGCCGATTATCACACCTGGAGAAATAGGAAGCGATTTACTTTGTTTTAAAAATAAAATAACCTAAGTATAAAAGAAAAATTATTTTTTATTTTTTCCTAAATCCCTTTTTGCAACCCTAGCCTTCATCTTCATCTTCTTCTTCATTCTATCAAAAGTTGAGAAAAACAAAAACAAAAGAAAAGAAGAAAAACAAAACAAAACAAAACACAAGTGTGATTTAATCTCTAGATGGTTTAGGGATTTATACTGTGAGTCTTGCCCACACAAGTTTCCGTTGGTAACGAGATATAGTTCGGAAGACTTTGAGGTGTCGAACAAATTATCATCTTCATCTTATTCTTGTATGTACTCGGCAGTGAGGCTTTATTTTGCTTATTGTCGTCCATTTACTTGGTGAAACGGAACTCGGTTTGGTTTCATTTTAATCCAGTTTTTTGGGAATATTTTGTGGTGTTTTAGGGCTGTGTTAGGACTATTTTCAAGTGAAAAATCAAAACCGAAACACAGCCACTGTCCCGCATTTCAAGGGTTGTTTCGACAATGCACTTTTCGCGTATCGGGTCCAAAACAGTCCAGTTTTTATCTGACTATTCAGGGACTGTTCCGGGGCTGTTTCGGGGTTGGAATTTTATCTAAAACTGAAGAAAATTTTCAGTGGTGGTGGCAGTAACATTCGACCACTCAATGGGAAGGGAAGAAAAAATTTTCATGTTTATAAAGTATGCTTGTAAATGGTGTATAAGCATACTTTTGATCATTTGATGATCGTGTTGTCATTTTAGAGTTGTTAGGCCACTCATTGATGACCTAGAACTGTTCTTGAGTTTTTTCAAAGTGGTGAGACTTGTTTGGTGTTGTAGAGATTATATTAAAGTATTGGATTTGTTTAATTTTGGTTAATTTTGTTAATTGGATTAATTTGAAAAATTAGGGTTCATACCTTAACCAAAATTGGGGCTTTTCATATATGTGTTGTATAATGATGTATATAAGATGTACAAATCATTTGGTGTTGATTGGAAATCATCTTAAGTTGTTTTGAATAAATTTGGACCAAAATGCACAAAATTGAAAGTTTGTGATGCATTCGGCAATTTGGAGATTTTGGGGATTTTGTGTTGTGAGTTGTATTTTAATGTATATGATATGTAGAAATCATTTTGATAGTGATTTGAAATCACTTAAATTTGTATTTGAAAAATTAGGACTAAAATGATCAAAATGCAAACCTTTGGGGTCTCATGGAAATTAAGGGAAAAATCTGATTTTTGGGTAAAAAAATTCAGTTTTTAAGTATTGAGTAATTAGAATAAATATGTTTATCTTAATTTCCTAAGAAAAATAATTGAAATCGGGAAAATTTATTTTTCCGCGTTCTGCTGCGTTACCCTGTTATACCCCACTAAAAACCCTACACCCTCCTTGCGCTAGCACACATCAATAGGGCCTCGACGGGACGTAACCCAGCCCCGAACTGATCTGACAAAGAGAGGCCTTGGGGGAATGACCGACCCCAAGCCATCTAAGTCGGCCGCAAGAGAATGATCCCTCCTTACGCTAGCACATATCAACAGGGCCTCGACGGGACGTAACCCAGCCCCGAACCGATCTTACAAATAGAGGCCTTGGGGGATTGACCGAGGGCCCTATGCACTATGTTTCTTCCAACCCAATCGTCCCGGGAACCTCTGTTAACCCCGGGCTGTAGAACCCATAAAGAGGTGGCAAACGCCATGGGGGCATGATCCCTCACCATGCTATGTAGACCCCAAGACTGCATCGCCATGGAGGCCCTCTAGCCATACGTGCTATGGTTACCACGAGCTCCAAACTCCACACCGACCTCCAACCACCCGTGCTATAGTTACTCCGAGGCTCCAAACGCCACGTAGGCCCTGGGCCTTCCCCGCGCTATGCACCTCAAATAGGGTTGTCACAATCGTCATGTAAGTCTTCCCACCTAACTGTGGCTGATGATGCCTCATCATCTCCTCATTCTGTCAGGTGTTGTTCAATTGTTCTGAATGATAGGTGTCTGATGATCTTCGACATTCTTACATCCACTCTTCTACCAATTCTTCCCTAACTCTGTGGCTTCCATAAAGGCTTGCGTCACCGCACTTTCCTTCGTGTATTCTACATGTTCATTCTGCAAGGTTTCTTCCAGCTTCTCCATCCACTCCGTTGTAGAAGCCTCTGAAGTTCTATGGTTTCCGTCTCCTGCCATCGTCTTAGTGTGTTTGCCGCTTTTCGTACCAATTCCCCACAGACGGCGCCAACTGTTGACAGTTGTTTTTCGTTCCATGGGTAATTTAGGAAAAAATACTCCTCGAACAAACATCCCCCAAACAGTGAATTTGTTTGGTTAGTTGGGAACACAAATAAACTTGGCAAGCAAATCAGAAAACACAGACAAGACAAAGGGTTTAACATTGGTCGGTGGAATGGATCCAACCTACGACAAAGGGAACAAAGAAAAAAGAACTTTTATTACCACTTCGGGTCAGATCGACCTCCTTATCTCTTACTTACACTAAGCTTTTTCTCTCTTTTTACAAGTTGTGTAAATGCGACAAAGTGCTAGAAAATAGTTAGCCAGCCATAGAGTTTTTTTTAACCAAAAAAGATAACCCTTTCATCGGAGTCTTCAACCCTTTATATAGTGCGTCCAGATACTCTATTACACCAATTCGTGACGTCAGCCACGTTACCCTGTTATCATTGCCTAGGCTCATTTCCCCAATCACTGTACAAATATTAGTTCTGCCGCCTGACACAACCATTCCCTGCAATCTGAACTTCATTAATTCACTCTTTTTCGGTAACGGCTACACATTATGCCCATGTGCCAACCTGTATTCCAACCACTCACACAGTTTCGTGTATCAGTGGATAAGCCTGAGGCCCTCTTCCATCCCATCATCCGCTGGCATACTACTATCTCATCAGCTCGTGGGAGGCTTAAACTTCTATTTATGGCTTACGTCGCCCGTACGTGAGCATAGTGCTACAACCCCGGTCTATACCCCCGAGTCGGTGTACCAAAACATGGGACACTCTTCCTTACTCTTATTATCATGTCGGGTCGGTAGAGATGTCTTTATTCCACAACTCTCTCAAAAGGGTCAAGCCAACATTAAGCTCGTTGGCCGCTTTAGTTATGGGCATGTATAATATTGAGAAATAGTTTCCCTTGATAAACGTTTGAATTGTTATGATTTTATTCTAACTTGTACCTTTTAATGACACCTCCTGTAGGACACAGGACCTGGGCGACGCCGTTCCTAGGCTCGCGGCCTAGTTGGGAAGAATTACATAACATGGAGTCGCCACCCGGTGTGAACCGGGACAAAGATTTAAGGCCGCACTCACCCCTCGCAAGGGAAGACCTCAAACCGTTGGGTTCGGAATGGTCCCTTACTTATGTCACTTGTAATGAAAGGATTATGTAATAATTTAACTAAGCTTAAGTAACACTTATTTCCAAGAGTATCATGCTTCTAAATTCTCATATGCAAAATAAAACTTATGTGTACATTTTCACATATATCTCACATTTAAAATTGCATGCTTAACATATATCAAGATAGCAACGAACATACAACTTTATTTACATATCACATTCAGGAAAACACAAGCACACATATTGACCATACAAGCACACATATGGGCACTTTTCCAAGCGGTACGTGGAATTGTAGCCCAAGTACAGACCGCACTACCGTCCATTCGGAATCGGCTACGGAATTTACGTCTGGGTTTCCATCCGATATACCGCAAGAAATAATACTCAAATGTTATCATGACATAAGCATACGAATTGTAATACATTGACACATTTGCATAAGAAAGATCAACCAATAGGCAATTATGCATGAATATAATAAGACAGACTCAGTTCAGTGTGTGCACGTTCGTGTAGCGTTCGTAAACGCGTTCGAACGGAAATGAAACAGAATGCTCACGTTCGTATGGCGTTTGTTAACGCGTTCGAACGGAAATGAGACCTGATGCATGATAAGGCAAAATGTATGCGCGTTCGAGTTGCGTTCGTAAACGCGTTCGAACGGAAATGAAACAGAATGCTCACGTTCGTATGGCGTTTGTTAACGCGTTCGAACGGAAACGAGACCTGATGCATGATAAGGCAAAATGTATGCGCGTTTGAGTTGCGTTCGTAAACGCGTTCGAACGGAAATGAAACAGAATGCTCACGTTCGTATGGCGTTTGTTAACGCGTTCGAACGGAAATGAGACCTGATGCATGATAAGGCAAAATGTATGCGCGTTCGAGTTGCGTTCGTGAACGCGTTCGAACGGACACGGACCTGATGCATGAAATGGGATGCAATACATAAACACAAAAAGGGGGGCGCGGCGAAGCACTGCCGTAAAGGTGGCCTTTTGGGGCTCTTGATCTCTCAAAGAGAGGACCTTTAGACCAACATACTAAGCCCATGCGCGTCACATCACAACACATGAAATAAATGATATCAGACATAGTGTGCCCGATTGAACGTATCTTGTATCCAACCGAACACACATCAACCGGCGCGGCAAAGCATCGTGGTAAAGGGCTTTTAGCCCCTCCCCATAGGGGATCTCACATCACACTTACTAAGCCCATGCGCTCGATTGAATTATACATACGAAAATAAAGATAATAATATCAAACTAAGTATGCCCGATTGAACGTATCTCGCATCCAACCGAACATACATCAACCGGCGCGGCGAAGTAGTGTCACAAAGGTGGCCTTTTCGGCTCTTTGTCTCCCAAATGGAGGACCTTTGGACTAACTCACTAAGCCCATGCGCTTGGTTGAATCATGCATAACTAACGACATATTGAATTCAAGTAAAGAAACTAAATAAACAAAGGCAACACAACAAAAGAAAGATGGTGCCGTTTACCCAAGCGGTACGTGGAGTTGTGGCCCGAGTACAGATCATATTACCGTCCATTCGGAATCGGCTATGAAATTTATGTCCGGGTTTCCATCCGATATACCGCGAGAGTTGACACATCTCTCATTCATCCAATACCCACAACATACATCATACACACAACAAATACCACAAATACAGAAAATACAATCAAAATAAATGACCAGAAAATAAAATGAGAATAAGTGTGAAAGATACCCTCAGGTCTAACCTTTTAAGCCGTCTCTCGGACTCGCGTTCCACGGAGATCGAAAGGGGGTAAAGCTCCGCAACTTTTCTGGTCCACTGGTTCAACGTCCTAGCTCACTGCTTCGCTGTTTTGCTTACGGTTCGAACTCCGTTCTGCTCCTATTTGGTCTCTGTCTTGCTGCTCACTGCACGGACCACCTGTTTTAACGTTTTCAATAAACTATTCCAAGTTTGTGTGGGTTCTTAGTGCAATTAAATGTGATTATACTTAAGATTATCTATGCAGTTTTTATGTTACTGTTTTTTTAAGGATTTGGGCTGCTGTTAAGGTGATTTTGCTGCTGTTTGGGTGTGTAATACCGTGTGGTTTTGTGGTAATTTTCGGTGGTGGAGGGCTGCTGTATAGGTGGCTGTTTTGGTGATGTGTGGAGGGGGTTTGCGGAGGTGGTTTCAGTGGTGGTTGGGGCTGTATTTGTGTGTTGTATTAGGGTGTTTTTTGGTGTTGTAATTTCGGTGATGTGAAGGTGGTTACTTGTGGTGGATTCGGCTATGGGGGAGACGGTTGGGGCTCTTTTGTTCTCTTTCTGTGTATGTGTGAAGTGTTTTCTTTTTTCTCTTGTTTAGTCTTGGGTGTGTAGAGAGAGAATCTAGAGAGATTTCGAGAGAGTTTGGGTGTGAATTATATGTGTCAAGGAGAGGAATGGCCTTGGTTAGGGGTTGTTTATATAGAGAAGGGTTAGGGTTGACAAGGGAAGGGATTTTGTGCATTTAATTAGGATATGATTTAGTTTTAACAAGGAAATCAAAGATTGAGGGGGGACAAAATATTTTAAATTAGGAAGTTGTAATATTTAATTTGTGTTGGTTTAGGAATACAAATATTTTATATTGGTAAATATCTTATTAGATTAGGAAGTCAAATATATGATTGGCTTTAATTGGTTAAGATTGATTTCAATTAGGTATATCTTCTATTTGTTTTGGTAAATATTTTATTTAATTGGTAAATGGTTAAATGTTTTATTTTAATGTTTAATATTTAATTTAATATTTATTTATTTAATTTGGGATGTGTTTTATGGGCTTTGGGGAGCTAAATGGGCTGGGTGTGAGGCTAGCAGCAAAACCAGAATTACCGACACCGTTCGAACGCTCCCTCGAACGCGACACGAACGCCCGCAATCTGTTTCCCGTTCGAACGAAGTAACGAACGCAGCACTAACGAAGACAGTGAGCTTGTTTATTCTGAATTTCCCCTTCCGATATCCGTTTCCCGCGGCTTCCGTGACTCAAAAGGTAGTGCCTCCAAATGAGGCTCATCATCGGGTTTCACATGCGAAAATGCAATGCCTACAGTCGCCCCCACTTTGATGGGGCTTGTGCAGTGTGTGACAGTGACAGTCCTATCAAAGTTATGCAATGCATTTTACTTACCTGGCTAGCTAGCTGTCTCGAGCTGAGCTGATACTGCAGTGGACCTCGATCCTGAGACGCGTCTCGATGCTGCTGATGATGTGGGCCTCGAACCTGGGACGCATCCCAATAGCTGCAACCGACAACGGGGGCCTCGACCCTGGGACGCATCCCAATACCGCTGACAAAATGTGGGCCTCGACCCTGGGACGCATCCCGAAAATGATGATGCAGTGGACCTCGATCCTGGGACGCATCCCAATAGCTGCAACCGACAACGGGGGCCTCGACCCTGGGACGCATCCCAATACCGCTGACAAAATGTGGGCCTCGACCCTGGGACGCATCCCGAAAATGATGATGTGGAGCTTCGCTCCTCAGCCGATATGGGCTTCGCCCCCAAGCTGACATGATGTGATGTGGAGCCTCGCTCCCCAGTCGATATGGGCCTCGCCCCAAGCTGGTACAATGTGGAACCTCGCTCCTCAGCCGATATGGGCTTCGCCCTTGGGACCACCCCAAAACTGAAATTGCATTGACGTTGCTTGGCTCATTCCTGCCGCTTCTTCTCCTTTGAACCTACGAAACACAAAACAGAAACAAACACAAAAAGAATGCAAGGTTACGTGTATGCATGAATGATTTCCTATTCCGTTGGGTTAGATTTCTGTCGATCTTTGTGGCGACCAAGTCTTCTCTCAAGCAAAGTACAACTTCAACCTGTCGACATGATGGTTCTGTGAATTCATTTCCTTCCAAGTCTGATAGCTTCACTGCTCCATTTCCCATGACTTTCTGAACGATGTAAGGTCCTTCCCAGTTAGGCCTGAATTTCCCTCTCGGATCCGTCGTCGACGGCCTCGACTGCTTAAGTACCAAATCACCCTTTCTGATCTTTGTGGGACGTACTTTCTTGTTGAATGCCCGGGCTAGTCTCTTCTGATACAACTGCATGTGATACAAAGACTTCGTTCTCTTCTCATCCAACAGTACCAACTGATCAAATCTCTGTGCGGCCCATTCCTGTTCCGGTAATTCTGCCTCTGCTAATACCCTCAGGGACTGTATTTCCACTTCTACTGGCAATACTGCTTCCATTCCGTAGACCAAGGAGTAAGGTGTTGCACCCGTTGCCGTTCTGACGACGTTCTGTACCCCCACAAAGCATACGGTAACTTCTCGGCCCAATCTCTACAATTTTCTGTCATCTTGGCTAAAATTGTCTTTATAGTCTTGTTGGCTGCCTCAACTGCCCCATTTGCCTGCGGCTGTACTGTACGGTGATGACTTGTGGTGGCCTATCCCATGCCTCTGTAACATTGCCTTCGTCTCTCCTTGAAACTGGACCCCGTTGTCTGTCACTACATGATGCGGCATACCATACCGACAAATGAGGTTCCGAGCTATGAACTTTGCCATCTGCTTCGCGCTGTAACATTACGGAAGGATTCGGCTTCCACCCACTTTGAGAAGTAATCTACTGCCACCACTATGAAGCGATGCCCATTTGATGCATTTGGTCGAATTTCCCCAATCATATCAATTCCCCATGCTGAGAAAGGCCACGGCTCTGACAACCCGTGCAATTCTGTGTGCGGTAAGTGATTCAAATTACCATGTGCTTGACAGTCATGACAGTGCTTTACCATCTTCGCGCAGTCCGTTTCCATGGTTGACCAATAAAACCCCTGTCTCACTATCTTGCGGGACAAGTTCAACCCATTCATGTGCGGACCACATACCCCGGCATGTACCTCTTCCATCACTTTCTGAGCTTCTTCTTTTCTCAAACATTTCAACTGAATACCGTTTGCCTGCCTCTTGTACAGTTCCCCTCTCAAAGTCACATACTGGGAAGCCAACTTCTGAATGGCTATTCTGTCTTTTCTGCCCGCCCCTTCCGGGAATTCACCATGTTCCAGATACCTCTGAATGTCATAATACCAAGGTTTACCGTCGTCAACCTCAACTTCCAGAATTCTTTCTATCTCATAAGCAGGTTTACTTGCTGTTGTCAGTACCAACGGTCTCATCACTAACTTCTCTGGATTTTCCCAAGTTGCTGCAAGTGTAGCCAATGCATCTGCCATCTGATTCTCTTCTCTCGGTAGGTGCTGAAACTTACACTCGGGGATATCCTGTGCCAATTTTCTGAGGTGAAAAAGGTAAGGCTTCAACCGTTCTTCTTTCAATTCCCATTCTCCTCGCATCTGCTGGACTACTAACATAGAATCTCCGTAGATTTCCACACTCCCGGCCTTCAAGGCTATCAATGCTGTCAAGCCAAAAGCACATGCTTCATACTCGGCCATGTTGTTAGTCACTCTGAATGTCAACCTCTTGGCCAAAGGCAAAGTCTCTCCCTCGGGGGTTACTATCACGATCCCAATTCCGGCTCCCTTGTAATTCACTGCTCCGTCGAAATACATCTTCCATCTCTGAACTGTTATTGCTTGGATCTCTTCATCTGGAAACTCAAACTTATACTGATCCCCCTCAACAGGTTGCAATGCCAGAAACTCCGCTACTGCTCGTCCCTTGATCACTTTGGAGGTGATATACTCAATGTCAAACTCTGTCAACAATACCAACCATCGGCCCAGTTTTCCCACTAGTGAAGGCACTGAATGAAGATATTTCAGAGGATTCTCCTTTGCCACCACCTGGATCTTGTAAGACTGGAAGTAATGTCGCAACTTTCTGGAAGCCCATACCACTGCAAGACAGATCTTCTCAACCTCCTGATATCGAGCCTCATACGGGAGCATCTTCTTACTCAGATAATAAACTGCATGTTCTACCCCTGTCTCATCTGCCTGTACCATCATACCCCCCAATGCTTCTGATTCTATAGCCAAATACAATATCAAAGGTCTACCCGGCCTCGGAGGTTTCAATACGGGTGGCTTCACCAAGTACTCTCTGATTCTGTCGAAGGCGGTCTGACACTGTTCATTCCATCTCACTGGCTGATCTTTTCTCAACAGTTTGAAGATAGGCTCACATACCGATGTCAACTTGGCAATAAACCGACTGATGTACTGAATCTTTCCCAAGAATGCCCTGACTTCCTTTTCTGTCTTCGGTGCAGGCATTTCTGTGATTGCCTTGATCTTTTCGGAGTCTACCTCTATTCCGCCCATTCCCACTGTATGACCAAGCAATTTCCCTGATGTCACCCCAAACACACATTTCTTGGGTTAAGCCGCAGGTTATATCTGTCAACTCTCTGAAGGAACCTTTCCAATGCCTCAATATGCCCAACTCTCGTTTCTGATTTCACCATCATGTCATCCACATACACCTCAATCTCTTTGTGCATCAAGTCATGGAAGAGTGTAGTGGCCATCCGCTGATAAGTAGCTCCTGCATTCTTAAGCCCAAACGGCATTACCTTGTAACAATAGGTACCCCACTCGGTAACAAATGCAGTCTTGTGTTTATCTTCCTCAGCCATGAGAACCTGATTGTACCCTGAAAATCCATCTGCAAATGAATACATAGCAGACAAAGCCGCACTATCAACCAGAACATCTATATGCGGCAAAGGGAAATCATCTTTCGGACAAGCTTTATTGAGATCTCTGTAGTCTACACACATTCTGACCTTCCCATCTTTCTTCGGCACCGGCACTATGTTAGCCAACCATTCAGGATATTTTACCACTTCCAGGAACCCCACATCTATCTGCTTCTTAACTTCCTCTCTGACTTTCTCAGCCCATTCTGGTCTCATCCGTCGAAGTTTCTGCTTTACTGGCCTCATATTCGGATAAGTTGGTATTGTGTGCTGGGCAATGTTTCTGTCTACCCCGGGCATGTCCTCATAAGACCAAGCAAATACTTTGGCATATCTGACCAACACTTGTTCTAGTTTCTCCCTCTCTTCGGAGGTTACTTCACTTGCAATTAAAATCTCTTTGGGGTTCTCAAGTGTACCCAAGTTAAATGCAATAGTTCTGGCTGAACTGATGTCAAATATGCTTGATTCATGCAGAGTAAACGGAAATGACTCAGGCAAGTAAGCAAAAGAAATGTCTTTATTATTGGATAATGCGGAAGTACATTCAAACAAATCAGGAAGGTAAATGTCTTCATCATCTAGAGACACTTCTTCCTCTGCAATCAGGTCTTCCTCAGGCTTCTCATCCTCTCCAGAGTCAGGCTTTCTAACTTCATCAATTCTTCCCAAATCTCTGTTTCCACAGCTTTTCCAGTCAATGGTTTCTCACCCAACAAATCCTGGAAGATCTCAAACCCAGGCACCACAATCCCATTGACTTTCACAGGTTCAGGCTCTCCTTGATACCCTGAAGCTTTCACAAAGCACTCCATCAGTTTCAGGCCTTTTTCTTGACCTTCGGCTTTTCTTCGTCAGATTTGTACCCCAAACCCTTCCGAGTAGTCTGTCCTCTGAAATCCGGCAATTTTGAACCTTTACCCGGCTCAAACTTCATTTTCTCCATAATCCTAGCCACTCTAGGATCCACCCACTCCTCAAAAGTGGCTGATACCTGGAACCTCGTGAAAGGTAGTATCTCCAAGGCAGCCACGGCATTGTCTAACTCAGCCCGGATGGTAACAATCTCTCCCTCATACGGGAATCTGATCATCTGATGCAAAGTGGAAGGCACGCCCCCAAGCTTGTGAAACCAAGGCCTTCCCAACAATAAGGCAAAAGTGGCTGGGATGTCCAGCACTGTGAACTCAACCTCATCTTCAATCGGCCCTACCTTGACCATAGCCACAAAGGTACCCTCAACTCCCCGCTTACTGTCATCATAAGCTTTAATAGTCATACTGGAGGGGTCCAAGTCTGTTGCTTTCATACCCAATCTTGCCAGAATTTTCAACGGGCACACATTGATGGACGAACCGTCATCCACCATCACACATGAAGTTTTCTTGCCCCTCACTTCGGCCCTGATAAATAGAGGCCTATTATGATTCCTCCCCTCCGGCGGGAGATCATCCTCAGAAAAAGATATCTGCAAAGCTTCCTTCTGAACTGACCCAACAAACATTGCGGGGTTGGCATCCTCCGGTACCACAATCTTGCTCAAGGCCTCAACCATAGCCTGTCTATGCTCCCGAGATGCACATAATAGTTCCCAGATACTCACTTGTGCTCTAGTCTTCCTCAATTGCCTCAGCACTATATCCCCTTCAGTATTTTCTGCAGCCTCAACCACTTCTCTACCATCTGTCAAAGCTTCCTTACCCTTTTCCGCCATATCATTGTAAAAACGACCGCTACGTGTCATTCCCCTTACTTCCTCCTCATCACTGCTAGAGAAATCAAGCCAAAAGTTCTTCTTCTGCTCAAACTCATCCTCACTAGTGCTATCCCAGATTCCCAGGCAAAAGGCTTGAGGGTGAAAGGATTTTAGGACAAGGTCTTCTGGAAGGCCAGAATTGATCATATAGGCTGGTGGTGGTACGGCACGGTAGTTGGGTAAGGGGTTTCTGTGTGTATCGGGCTGTTCTGTTTCTGGGTTGGGTATTTTCTTGGAGTCTATTAGGTCTTGGATTTCATGGCGGAGTCGGGCGCAGTTGTCGGTGTCATGGCCTTTTTGTTGGTGGAAGTGGCAATAAAGGCTTAGGTTAATATGTGGTGGTAGGGGATTGGGTAATGGTTTGGTATCCAAGGGTTTTAAAAGCCCTTGCCTCTTCAATTTCTCTAGCACCTTAGACAGGGGCCTTCCCAAGTTGGAAAACTGCCTGTTCCGGATAGCAGCAACTTCAGCAGAAACGGGCTTTGTTCCCGATGTTCCCCCAATGGGCCTCCTGTTTAGACCATAGAATTTTCTATTCTCGGCCTCTTCTTCCTCAATATCCATGACAGTTTCCCTCAACTGCCGAAAGTCTGCAATCATGGAGGTCATCCTCCTCAACTTGCCGTAAATGGAGGGCTTGGTGCCCTTGATAATCATCTTGATCTGATCCTTCTCCGAAGGCCTAGTCTGCATTTTCAATAACTGACCCCTCCACCGGTCCACATACTCCTTAAAACTCTCCTCCGCTTTCTGCTTAACATTCTCCAGATCACGGAGTGACAAATCGATCTCCAAGTCAGTGACATATTGCTTCAGGAAAGCATCAGCTAACTCCCTCCAATCTTCCTTCACTTTCTTCTCCAAACTGTGGTACCATACCACGGGAGCTCCTTCAAGCGACATTCCAAACATTTTCTGCACCTGGCGCTGAGATAAGCCAACTGAACTCATGACTGATACAAACTGTCGGAGATGCACCCTCGGATCCCCATTCCCGTTGAACTTAGCCATATCTGGCATCTTGAACTGTGCAGGCAACTGTTCCTCAAAAGTCAAAGTGTCATAATCCAGCAAATCCTCATTCTTACCCCTCATCTTGCGGGTAACCGACTCAACCTGATCCCGAAGTTTCTGTAACTCTGTCTGAGACCCAGATACTCTGCCTGCTGCATACTCTGCCATATCATCATCAAAAGCGGGGATATCATCCCCCAATCTGTTCGGAGATTCCTCTTGCCTCACATCCCCAGAATGAACCCGGCACGAGACCCAGCTATACCAGCCATAGCAGTAGTCAAAGCCTGCAACTGTTCAGTGATCTTGGCGAGACCATTCTCTAACTGATCCATACGGGACACCTCATTATCGGATTCACTCATACTTGTTCTTTTAGTGAGTCTGGTTCCTTCTCTAACCCAAACGGTATCTATGGTGTCTTTTAAGACACAGAGGATGTTAACAGGGTATATGCATGCATGATATGCATAAGAAATATATAACATATATTAAATCAAATGAAATTCTCAAACAAATCGGCCTATTATCATTTTAGAAGCTTTTGGGACAACTGTCATAAGGGTGAACCCGTCCCAGTTTAAATGGCACAACGAGTTCATGTCTTATGGCAAAGAGCCCAACTAAATCCAAATGATAATATTCCGAAAACAAGCACAAGGTGGCCCATCAATCACTTAGAAGCTTTTGGCCCAATAGTCATGAAATACGTTCTTGTCCCAGTTTAAATGGCCCAACAAGCCCATATCCCATGACAAATGGTCCAAATGGATCCAAACGGTGATGTTCCCAAACATAAGCATAGAAGGGAGATAATGCAAACATAACATAATAATTTTTACATAATGGCCCATCAACATTTCAGAAGCCTTGGGCCTAATAGTCATACAGTACGAACTTGCCCCAGTTTAAATGGCCCAGCAAGCCCGCATTTCTGACAATAGTCCAACTGCATCCAAATGAGGATGGTCCACAAGCACATACTCAAGGAAATAATTGCTACTTTAACCATACAAACCAGTCTATGGGTGGATTTGCAAGAGTATGGACAAAGGCTCTCACTGGCGAAGGATAGCCCACAACTAGGTCTCCCCACTCAAGGGTTCAAGCGACCAAGTGAGCGTATCCCTTTTTATACACTAAGGTACGTGCCAATGAGCTATGGTGTGTGACGGACTGTCAAATGGATTTCCCGTTGTAGATCCCCCAGAGGGAAGGTGGAGCGAGGCTCACTTAAATACCCAAGCCTCTTAGGCTCTTATCGCTTGGTGTCAGGAATAAACAACGAGTCCTCCAAATTAGTCCATCACAAAGGCTACGAGTAGATGGCCATATAGGTATCCTCACAGCTTTTCCTTCTAGAAAGGTAGTAAGTGAAGGAAGACACCAAACCATTACCTAGCCTCAAAGTGCCCTTGATTAAACCCTCACTTATCCACTATAGACATGGCCAATTAAAACATAAATCCACTCATTACAAGACAATATTTCGGGGCCAATTCTCATATCCCCAGTGGAGTCGCCAGACTGTAGGACACAGGACCTGGGCGACGCCGTTCCTAGGCTCGCGGCCTAGTTGGGAAGGATTACATAACATGGAGTCGCCACCCGGTGTGAACCGGGACAAAGATTTAAGGCCGCACTCACCCCTCGCAAGGGAAGACCTCAAACCGTTGGGTTCGGAATGGTCCCTTACTTATGTCACTTGTAATGAAAGGATTCATGTAATAATTTAACTAAGCTTAAGTAACACTTATTTCCAAGAGTATCATGCTTCTAAATTCTCATATGCAAAATAAAACTTATGTGCACATTTTCACATATATCTCACATTTAAAATTGCATGCTTAACATATATCAAGATAGCAACGAACATACAACTTATTACATATCACATTCAGGAAAACACAAGCACACATATTGACCATACAAGCACACATATGGGCACTTTTCCAAGCGGTACGTGGAATTGTAGCCCAAGTACAGACCGCACTACCGTCCATTCGGAATCGGCTACGGAATTTACGTCTGGGTTTCCATCCGATATACCGCAAGAAATAATACTCAAATGTTATCATGACATAAGCATACGAATTGTAATACATTGACACATTTGCATAAGAAAGATCAACCAATAGGCAATTATGCATGAATATAATAAGACAGACTCAGTTCAGTGTGTGCACGTTCGTGTAGCGTTCGTAAACGCGTTCGAACGGAAATGAAACAGAATGCTCACGTTCGTATGGCGTTTGTTAACGCGTTCGAACGGAAATGAGACCTGATGCATGATAAGGCAAAATGTATGCGCGTTCGAGTTGCGTTCGTAAACGCGTTCGAACGGAAATGAAACAGAATGCTCACGTTCGTATGGCGTTTGTTAACGCGTTCGAACGGAAATGAGACCTGATGCATGATAAGGCAAAATGTATGCGCGTTCGAGTTACGTTCGTAAACGCGTTCGAACGGAAATGAAACAGAATGCTCACGTTCGTATGGCGTTTGTTAACGCGTTCGAACGGAAATGAAACAGAATGCTCACGTTCGTATGGCGTTTGTTAACGCGTTCGAACGGAAATGAGACCTGATGCATGATAAGGCAAAATGTATGCACGTTCGAGTTGCGTTCGTGAACGCGTTCGAACGGACACGGACCTGATGCATGAAATGGGATGCAATACATAAACACAAAAAGGGGGGCGCGGCGAAGCACTGCCGTAAAGGTGGCCTTTTGGGGCTCTTGATCTCTCAAAGAGAGGACCTTTAGACCAACATACTAAGCCCATGCGCTCGATTGAATTATACATACGAAAATAAAGATAATAATATCAAACTAAGTATGCCCGATTGAACACATCTTGTATCCAATCCGAACACACATCAACCGGCGCGGCAAAGCATCGTGGTAAAGGGCTTTTAGCCCCTCCCCATAGGGGATCTCACATCACACTTACTAAGCCCATGCGCTCGATTGAATTATACATACGAAAATAAAGATAATAATATCAAACTAAGTATGCCCGATTGAACGTATCTCGCATCCAACCGAACATACATCAACCGGCGCGGCGAAGTAGTGTCACAAAGGTGGCCTTTTCGGCTCTTTGTCTCCCAAATGGAGGACCTTTGGACTAACTCACTAAGCCCATGCGCTTGGTTGAATCATGCATAACTAACGACATATTGAATTCAAGTAAAGAAACTAAATAAACAAAGGCAACACAACAAAAGAAAGATGGTGCCGTTTACCCAAGCGGTACGTGGAGTTGTGGCCCGAGTACAGATCATATTACCGTCCATTCGGAATCGGCTATGAAATTTATGTCCGGGTTTCCATCCGATATACCGCGAGAGTTGACACATCTCTCATTCATCCAATACCCACAACATACATCATACACACAACAAATACCACAAATACAGAAAATATAATCAAAATAAATGACCAGAAAATAAAATGAGAATAAGTGTGAAAGATACCCTCAGGTCTAACCTTTTAAGCCGTCTCTCGGACTCGCGTTCCACGGAGATCGAAAGGGGGTAAAGCTCCGCAACTTTTCTGGTCCACTGGTTCAACGTCCTAGCTCACTGCTTCGCTGTTTTGCTTACGGTTCGAACTCCGTTCTGCTCCTATTCGGTCTCTGTCTTGCTGCTCACTGCACGGACCACCTGTTTTAACGTTTTCAATAAACTATTCCAAGTTTGTGTGGGTTCTTAGTGCAATTAAATGTGATTATACTTAAGATTATCTATGCAGTTTTTATGTTACTGTTTTTTAAGGATTTGGGCTGCTGTTAAGGTGATTTTGCTGCTGTTTGGGTGTGTAATACCGTGTGGTTTTGTGGTAATTTTCGGTGGTGGAAGGCTGCTGTATAGGTGGCTGTTTCGGTGATGTGTGGGGGTTTGCGGAGGTGGTTTTCAGTGGTGGTTAGGGGCTGTATTGTGGTGTATTGGTTATTTTGGGTTGTAATTTCGGTGATGTGAAGGTGGTTACTTGTGGTGGATTCGGCTATGGGGGAGACGGTTGGGGCTCTTTTGTTCTCTTTCTGTGTATGTGTGAAGTGTTTTCTTTTCTCTTGTTTAGTCTTGGGTGTGTAGAGAGAGTCTAGAGAGATTTCGAGAGAGTTGGGGTGTGAATTATATGTGTCAAGGAGAGGAATGGCCTTGGTTAGGGGTTGTTTATATAGAGAAGGGTTAGGGTTGACAAGGGAAGGGATTTTGTGCATTTAATTAGGATATGATTTAGTTTTAAACAAGGAAATCAAAGGATTGAGGGGGGGACAAAATATTTTAAATTAGGAAGTTGTAATATTTAATTTGTGTTGGTTTATGAATACAAATATTTTATATTGGTAAATATCTTATTAGATTAGGAAGTCAAATATATGATTGGCTTTAATTGGTTAAGATTGATTTCAATTAGGTATATCTTCTATTTAGTTTTGGTAAATATTTTATTTAATTGGTAAATGGTTTAAATGTTTTATTTTAATGTTTAATATTTAATTTAATATTTATTTATTTAATTTGGGATGTGTTTTATGGGCTTTGGGGAGCTAAATGGGCTGGGTGTGAGGCTAGCAGCAAAACCAGAATTACCGACACCGTTCGAACGCTCCCTCGAACGCGACACGAACGCCCGCAATCTGTTTCCCGTTCGAACGAAGTAGCGAACGCAGCACTAACGAAGACAGTGAGCTTGTTTGTTCTGAATTTCCCCTTCCGATATCCGTTTCCCGCGGCTTCCGTGACTCAAAAGGTAGTGCCTCCAAATGAGGCTCATCATCGGGTTTCACATGCGAAAATGCAATGCCTACACCCCATATGTTTCTTTGTTTATGATAAAGCTTCTTTAGGTGTATGTGACTGTGCCTCGGTTAGCTTACTCCAAATCTGACTCTCATTGTTACAAGCACAAAACATATCTCCTGATGACCTCGGGTCAGTTTCATATGCATGGATATTACCGAATCTGATCCTTCTCATCAGGTAAATTTTCGTTGGCTCCATGGGCTCTAGTCCTCTGTCGGACTTTTTATCCTCACAAAGATCTTGGACTTTCATATGCTAAGTGCCAAAAACTCATTCTACCTCTTCAGGCTTCATAATTCCTCGGGGTTGAAAATCACTACCAAAAACTTATTATTTTTTATTTACTTTTTATTTTGAGATTTGGATGTTCATTAATTTTTCTAA
Organism: Zanthoxylum bungeanum; assembly: GCA_019454045.1. Taxonomy (NCBI): domain Eukaryota; kingdom Viridiplantae; phylum Streptophyta; class Magnoliopsida; order Sapindales; family Rutaceae; genus Zanthoxylum; species Zanthoxylum bungeanum. Next base: position 9,086 of record SKCR01004879.1, on the reverse strand, counting down.
AGTAATCTAATATACTTTGATTATACAATGTTGATGTAATTGATAAAAAATAAACTAAATTAATAAAGTACAAAAAATATTGTTTTAATTATCAATTTATATATACACAATAAAAATATTATATTAAAAGAGTATTTAAACTTAAATTCAATGTAATGGTAAATTAATTAACATCATAAATACTATTTTGACATAAAACAATAACAGAAAACTGAATTGGAAGAACGCAAAACCGACTTTTGTCTCCGTCAAAGCCTCTCCATCATCTTCCATATAATATATGTTAAAATATTACATCATCCATTTTCTCGTGTCTTTGCTGCAGTAATTATGAAACCCAGATCGACAATTTTGGGCTCTTGAATTCACTCGTTTCTATTTGACAATATATATCGCACTAAAATAAGGAAATAATAATTAGCTATTAAATTAGTCATTGTATTTCTTAGGATTTAAATCCGTGATGTTTTGTTTCTATTATAACAATTAGGCAGGCAATCGTTTGGATAACACAAATAAGGAAAGTTAATAATGAATGAAAATATTATAAAGACCAAATCGAATAAAAATTTAATAAATATCAAAGGAAGGAAACAACAATATACGGTTATTATTAAAGTATGATTTTATATTCATAACGCGTATGCTTCCACCCCAAGGAATTAGGAATTAGGAATTAGTTTGGTGGCAGGGTATATATATATATATATATATGTTACCGAAAATCAATCCTCCATTGAAATTGATAATTCATCTCCCCCTTTCTCTCTCTCTCACTGAAATTGATATTTTTGGCTAATTTAATTTGTGCTTTTTATAGGCAGAGCATGGAGAAGTGGTGTGGTCACTGTCTACAACTTTGCAAGGTGACTTGTGATGCCGGATTCATGTAAGTAAATTAACTTAAATTACCACTGATCTATTCAAAGATAAACGAAAATTTCGAAAATTTTTAAAGTGTATCATCCAACTTAAATTTCAACTATTGAACTTGAAATTAATACATGAATTTAAAATATTTTATATTCAATACTAAAAATTTCAAGTTTACTGTTGACGTGGCCTAATGTTCCTAAAGATATTATTATTATTATTATTAACTGCAGATGTTGTTCAACTTGTGGGAAGCTACTGGCTGATTGGAGCACCGTACAACAAAAACATAATAATAGAAGATGTAAAAGAGTCATGACTGACATCAAAAGCACATCAAATGTTACCAGAGATGATCAAGTTCTCTGAATCAAGTTAATTTTGGATTTTACCCACTGCCATTTCTTCCGAAAACCACATCAACAATTTCAGTTTAAACTAATAATTTTTTTCCCCCATTCACTTTACACAATCATTGGCATTAATCAATAAATTTTTTCATCTTCAGCAATATAACCAACTTACAGTTCTCTTACCCTATGTCAAAAATAAGGGTGAGGCTATTTGCAATGTAAAGTTGGATTGATTTATTATTTATGTAAAGTATCATAGATTGATTTAGTATTCAATTAGAATATTTAATGTATATATTATAATTGATTAGAATCCCTTAATTTAAGAAGTTTTTTTTTTTGTTTATTTACATATAATTACTTTATTATTTAGGGACTTTTATTAGAAAGCCCAAAACCACACAATCTAAAAAAAAAAAAACAAAAAAAAAAAAAAAAAAAAAAAAAAAAAGCCCAATGGCATAAGTTTTTTTATGTGACTTTATTACATTCGGGACTTCAGCTGTGTGTTATAGTGCCTCAGATTAAAATAAGATAAGGTAATAGGATATAATTTTCCTTATTATATTTGAGAATATGATATGATAAAATGATGATTTAATAATATTGTTGTATTTGGTTGGAACTTGGAAGGTATTGAAAAGTAAAGTAAGATAAGGTTAATAAAAACATCATGAAAATACTCCAAATTGGAGTATTATAAACATTATAGTAAAATGAAATTTTCAACGTATCAAATAACCCTCAATAACCATACCTTCCCTTTATGTTTCTTCCCAAACACAATACCTTAATAACAGATACTGAAGGTTGGAAGATGACTATTTAAAGTAACGATAATAATAAACACTAAATTAGACATTAATTTTGTAAATAAGTGTAGAAAAGGAAACTAAAATTAGGTCAAAGTTGAAATTGGTAAAAATAAGAATAAATAGGAATAAAATATAGAAACGCAATGCCTAAATAATTAATAAATTTCTATATATTTATATCCTCCATAATGGAGATAAATTGTAATTCAGTTTGATGAATAATGGAAAGAAGTAACTGCTAAAAAATCTCTGATGTGATGGGATCAGAGCTTCAATTATAAGGACAAAATGTGTGTCGATCAATTGCTAACTATAAATAAGGCAACGGCAAGAATACCAGGAAGCTCATTAAAAGCTTAAAACTGGAACTGCATTTGGGGAGTGTATCCTATATCATTTAGATGGGCAGCCATAGCTTTGTTCATGGGCGGTGGTCCGCACCGCAATATCTGCAGAAGATGGTAGATTGGTCATGGTTACTAGAATCAAATAACTATACTGAATCTGAAGAATGTGAGGGGGCTCAGATGATTGCTGATTGAGAATTTACCTGTATGTCGGGGGCAGGAGCCGGGCAGTGAGTTTGAATCATTTCACTGGATATAAACCCTACACCACCATCCCATTCTTCTGGTGGCTGAAGAAGACATTTTAAGATTAGCGGGAGAGCACAAGGCAAGTAACTGAATCGACCCACGCATGCTTTCAAGACATAAATCACCTTTCATGTTTTATTAACTGTTCATGCATAATTTGTATATCAACTAAGATCAAATAACCTCTTACATGGAATAGTAAATAGGTACTCTTCGATATCCACTTGAATGCATCTAAATAGCTATTAGTTTTCCTCATTCCAGTTCCAGTGTCAATTTAAAGAGTTCTTTATTCTGTCAATAAGCTCATTCCTTCCAGTAATTTATTATTACAGATGCAGGCCTGTTCATCCATTAGTCCAAGTTGCTAGAATCGCTGATATTAAATTATGCATGAGGGATGCCAGATAAAATAGAATCAACCTAATCATGGAGTTTTGACGAACGGCCAGAATTGGCCATCAATAGAGACCAATCCTAGACTGAGCATAAGAACACAAATGTAAATTTTGTATTCGAAACTTCTACATGAATCTTTTAATGAAACATCTAAAATGTTTCGGCAAGTCCCAAAAACCATCTCAACAAATTTTGTATAAACATTTCATACCAGTATAAAATATAAATATATTTTGATATTGAATTTCGAAACATTACAATATTCCATAGAAACCTAAATAACATAAATATCGATGTCACTGTGGTATAAATATAAAATTACAAATTTAGATGTACAAGTGTGTGTTTGTATGTTTAGAATGTTGTATTGTGCATAGTTTATACAATGACAAACAACCTTCAGAGTTCAGCCTATAGTTTGATTTTTCTCCAAGAAAAGTTTTCAAAGTCAGCTTTATACATATACTCTTCCTGCTCTTTTGAGCAGTATCAAAAAGCATTTTAAACCAATTTTTTAACAATATCTCCATAAAATCAGCAGAAACTTCATCAATGCAAAATCACTTCAATAAAGATCTCAAAAAATAAAATAAAATAAATTCATACAGTCTGCAGCTTCTCATATTTAAATTTAAAAGGAAGAAGCTCTGAATCAAATAAACAAACAGAATAATATGCAACTTAAAGGAAGAAAAGGAAAAAGTGAAAGAAAAGAGATAAAAATAAAGAGTGAAGCAGCAAATGAAAGTGAAGCAGCAAATGAAATGAATGTACCTGATTTAAAACATAGTAGATTCTAAAGCGGTCAGGAAAACAAGTGGCAAGACTATCAAGCTCTTCCTGTCAAAAAAAGTTAAATCAGTCATGCCATCCATCAACTCAGCAGTGCTCCCCGTCCCCGTCCCCGTCCCATACCATGTATTGATGTAAATTTCCAAATTTGTAGCATTTTCATGTAGGTCTCACATGTCAAGATAATTCTCAGGAACTCTTACAATATATTAAGTTAGCAAGACGTTCTCCAGTTATGCAATAGACAATCCATGAGATACACATGCTTGAATTTCATGAAGAAAACATGGCTTTTCATATATGAAGATAAAAGTGTTCTAAAATCTCCAAGAGAATCAGATTTAAGTACCAAAAAGCTAAAAAGATCCTTAAAATATTTAGCTATTCAAAAAATAAATAAATTAAACAAGAAAAACCACAAACAATTAGTTCATCTAGAAACTCATGTAGAAAAGAAATCTTGATACTGAAACTCATAGGTGTTGGGTTACCTCAAATCTATTCTAATAGTTTAGCTTATTGGACAGAAAAAAAAAAAGAATGAAAATATTGTAAAACACTAAATATACCGACTCTATTCTTCAAGTGCAAACAAATTGGAGTTCTCATTTTCTCAATTCTCTACTGTGTGGAGGGCAAAAAACATTGTTGAGGAACGGATACGAATAAAATAAATTTTCACAATTTAGTTTTGACAGTTCAAGTGATCTACATGTGTATTGATCATAATAAAAAATCTTCATAGTAACAAGAATAAAGGTTAAACAAAGAGTTTGGCATGTAACACGAGATAAATCCTTTTTATATTGAATCCTCCCCATAGTACATAATGAGGGGAGCCTTGTGCGCTCGACCATTATTTTTTCCTTTTTCCCAGCAAAAAAAAGTCAACAAAGTAGCTAGAAACCGAAAATTTCTAAACAAAATATGGTGCAGAATATCCTTGTTTTCTGACGCAGCATCCTTAAAAAAACAGATAGAAAGGTGTACTGGTGAGAAGCTAAGAGTGAGGAATCTTACCTTCAAAAGAATATCATCGAGTGTTACATTGGCATAGATAAGATGTAAATTGGTTTTGTCATTTGGATTTTCAAGTACGGCTCTAGTAACCTCATGAAATAACAGAAAAGGAGAATTACAAAAAAATGATAATTTGAGCAACAGAAAAATGAAAAAGCCAAGTGCAAAGCTATCCAGTTGATCCACTTCCAAATACATACTTGGAACATAGGAGCAATGCCAGTGCCTCCAGCAAGCATTCCAAAAGATTTAACTTGGCCAGGTTGATACTTGAAGCGCCCCTGTTAGCATCATAATTGGCACTTATATAAATCACTCAATGCCATCAAGAACATATCTAGGTTTCTTCAAAATCTTATAGTGCCACAAAAACAGCGGATTTAAAAAAAAAATTGACAAAATGAGCTGATCCACGAAATAAAGTGGCTACACTATCAGAGTATAGCACCTTTTTCCAGGTGCTCTGACTTAGATTATAAAGAAACCCAAACCCAAGGAGGTCTGGCTATTGATCAGCACAGAAACCACTAGTGAGATTTGCCTGAGTTCAGGTCAAAAAGAAAATGAAAAAAAGGCCATTTATTTCAGGAACAAATCTTCACTGCAATCACTATTGGTGAATCGATTTCACCTTCAACTATCTTTGTTATTTCAGTGATTTTTTCATGAATAAAAGTATAATTTAGTTATGTTTTTGTGTGATTTGTTGTGCGATTGCTTTGGAGGTTTCCATCAGTAACTCAACAGTCTCAACTAAGACAATATTCTCACCTTGGGTCCCTTCACAGCCAGGTAATCACCTTCCTGCATCTCACGGAAGTGGTGGGACATTCTTCCCTGCGGATACATCTATTAAAAGAAAAATTCAAAATTCAAAATTCCAATATAAATATCAAAAGACAATAATTCATTTCTGGGAAGAATGACAATGAAATCCAGAATGAATAAACCTTTATAACTAGTTCAAAGTATCCAAGATCTGAATCAAGAGTTGTTGGAGTATATGGCTTGATAACTTCTTCACCAAGATTATCTATTCCTCTGTTGAAGAAAATTACGTAATATACAGTATTACCAAGATAGACAATCATAAAATACAGAAACATAAATTAGCAAAATATGAAAATAGTGGATTGACATCGTACTAAGAAATGCAAAAGTATAAAACAAAACCAACCATGAGACAAACCTGCAGCTAATATGCTGTCCAATTGGAAGGCCCAAGACTGAAGTTGGTGTAGGAAGAGCAAATTTGAACTTAGCTACATTGTGGCTGAGTTGGGTGCGTTTAACGAGTTTGAATTCCTTAAACTTATCAGGGTCCAAGCAGCCTGTCATGGCATATCAAGGTATTGTTTGACCAGGAGTATGAAGAAAAGCATATTCTCCAAAATAATTTCTAAAATTCAATCATAAAGAGCATTAAACAAGATTACAAAACCAGAAGCCTAATATACATATGAGTACATGTAAAAGAAGATTTAGGCAATGAATCCAAGTGGTTTCAATATCTCTACCAGTAAAATCACTCGCAAAATTGAAGACAAAAACCATAACTTGTTATCAAATTTTATATTCTTTATATCTTTTTGTTATCCATCTCGCCAATTAATCCATCAAACAAAGATAACCGAATCTGAACTATTCTAAGCCACTCAGCCAGTAGCCTGAGCGGGCGGGGTCACCAACCCCTCCCTCGACATTGAGGGAGTGGGTTCAAGTTCTTACAATCGCGGGGACTCCTACCCCCTTCCCATGATGATTGGGTAAGGGTAGATATGTCTCCCCAAATATTAGTGGGAGTAGGTAGGTATTATATCCTAATAAGTAACACAAATTTGGGGCTGCATAGGATGACCTAGTTAATTCCCCTACTTTTAGAATATTTTTCATGGTCATTTTCATCTTCTAGACACCAAATGTAAACAGTATATAACCAATATGGAAAAGTTCTCACACACACACAAATGTATCTGTATGTGTATGTGTTTAGATATAAATTTTTCGAGAAACAGAAATGAGTAAATTAGGTAAAATAAAACCTTTAGATTTGTTGGTGACATAGAAATAGTAAGCGGTACCGGCACCAATGGCAATCAGAGCGACGGCAATGCTCAGCATCTCCACTCTATGACTATCCATTTTGGATCTCTCTCTCTCTCTCTCTCAACTTTTCCAAAATTTTCAACAATTCATAAGCAAGAAGGTTGTTAGTTGCACCCAATATCCTCCAAAAGTTTAGAAATTACAAGGATATACCCCCAACGAACGACTGCAGTGCGTTGACAAGTTTCAAAGATTAGTGGGGAATATATATATATGATTATGTTGGGTTATTCTCAGCTTTTGGATTTAATCCTGAGATTAAACCCAACTTTTTAAAAGATTATAAAATTTAAAAAATATGTATGAAATTTTAGACATTAAATATGAAAATTTTGAACATTGAACATGAAAATATAGGCATTACACATGATTTTGACTTTTACTATATAAACAAAATATTTGACATCGATTTTATATTGATTGGGTCCCACTTCAATTTTTTAACATTAACCCGAAATTTTAGAAATCAAATATGAAAATTGGGTAATAATAATGCAAAATCGACTAACATGAAAATATATAAGCATTAACATGAAATTAAGGACATTAAACATGAAAATATGGCATTAAACTTGAAAAAATATTTTCATACGTGACATAAAATTTTAGCATTTCACACGTGTACTGAAATTTCATAATATTAACATGCAAACTTTGACATTAAACATGAAAATAGTGCATTAACTTGAAAATTTAGGCATTAAATATGAAATTTATGATATTAAATATATAAATTATTAAATTATTGGCTTAGGAGCATTAACTTGAAATTTCATAGCATTAATATGTAAATTTTGATATTAAACTTGAAAATAGAGCACTAAAAATGAAAATGGTGCATTAACTTGAAATTTTAAGCGTTAAATATGCACATAGGACATTAAATATGAAAATAATGTGTTAACATGAAAATTTAGGCATTAAATATAAAAATAGAAACATTAAACACGAAAATTTACTTTATACATGATTTGAAACCTGATTTGAGAATTTCATTTTATTATTTTCTAAATAATTTTTTATTTTATTTTATTTTATTAATATTATATTATTTTAATAATATTATTATAAATATATATTTATTTATTTGTACCGGTTGGTATGGGTTCCTTAAAAGTGTTTGGCTTCTTTTGCTCTCTTTCATAAGGAGATCAAAGAGCAAAATTCAGGTGTTTTTTTTTTTTTTTTTTTTTTTTTTCAGGTTTCTAAGTATGCCATTCGTTTGGATTATGGATGACAGAGGGTAGGGTATGGTGCGGTTTTCCATTACCAAACCCGCACCCGCATATGTGAACAAATTATCAAACGTACGGGTTTTAATTTTCATTACCAAACTCGCACCCGCATATGTGAACAAATTACCAAACTGGCATTGGTACCCAACGAATTTTTTACGGGTTTTTAAAATATTGAATTCTCTTGTATTCTTAATAATATAATTAAATAATTTATTTTTAATTGTTAACATTTATTTTTCATTTGACATGTACATATCTATTTCCAAATATTATTTTGAGAGTTCTTTTGCCTCCTAACGATAGCCGCTTATTCACAAAATCAATTAATCATGGGAATTTTTTTTTTTAAAAAAATGACCTAGTAACTTTTGTAACTATATTGACGGATTGACCCCACATTCTGCCATTCTTGACCATTAAAACATTATTTTGACACCAATACCCTTCTTCTTCCACAAATTATTTATCTCATATTTATCTTTCTTTCATTGTTATTTTTAATTTCTTGGTGCCAAAAACAGCAGTAGTTTCATTTCATGTCTTCTCCACGTATACGAAATCAATCAAGTGGCTATGGACGTATAAGCTGATCACAGATGAGCTTACGAAATCAATCAAGTGGATACGAAATCAATCCACGTATTTCATGTCATCTTCAATATCTATTTCCTAAAAATATTAATTAAAAAAAATGACTTATGCGGGTATGCGGATACCCGCAGCGGGTATCCGCATATTTTACTTAAATACCAAATCTGCACCGCATCCGCAGCGGGTTCTGTTTTAAATTACACCACCCGCACCAAACCCGCTAATATATTTACCAAATCCTACCCATTGCGGGCGGATTTTTGCGGGTTTGCGGGTAAAATTGCCATCCCTAATTTGGATTCG